>BQNB010005422.1:48841-102281 GCA_026074375.1 Tanacetum coccineum | reverse complement strand
TTGAAGTAACACGCCCCGGATCCTTATTCCGTTGCGACCCATTTTAGGGGTGTTACAGGGTGGGCCCATTAAGTGTTTCTTCGGTTTTGACTTTGGCTTTGACCTTTTACTTTGTCGGGGTTGACCTTGACTTTGACAGTTGACTTTTTTGGTTAACTTTGACTTTTCACGCTTTTCCAATCCGTGCTCGGTTTTGTCCGTTATGGCTTCATTTTTCGTCCTTTTGTCGGATATCCGTTTCCTGCACAATATAAGTGAAAACATACAAATACAATGTATTTTTGGTACATTTTTAGTCGTTTAAGTCCGGTTTTAAAGGTCAAAGGTATGTGTATTTAGGCACATACCAGGTATCAAAGATAGGTACCTGAATTCCTTAAGATTTAAATCCTTACAATTTAAGTGGGTTGATTTTGTGCTAGTTAAAATGTCAATTCGGTTGGATTTGCCTTACTAAGCGTATGCATTTTTTAAGTTTTTGGAAAAGCAATATATAAATTTTTAAAATTTTTAAATCTTCCAGAAAATATCAGTTGAAAGTTTGAAAATTTCTGCAGGGCAAACATGGAGGGACATGATTAATTTTTCCTATTTGCTACCCCTCCACACTTAAGTTGAACATTGCCCTCAATGTGAGAACTGATAAATATAGAAAATAGGGAAAATTAAGGGAAAACGGTACTTCCCGGGGTTCTTAATTTCTTGGTTGAATTATGAAGAATATGGCGCGAAACGGAATGCCAAGCATGTGTATTCTACCACATGTAATATAATACTCCAATTATATAAGTCTCCAAGTGTAAAATTCCAACCACCAATCCAAGCTCCACCTGTCTTATTTAATCTGCAACATAGACACAACTACAAAAACCGTAAAATACTAAAGCGCACTTTCGTAGGCACCACGGTTGCATTTAGCGCATGCAACAAGCCTTTAAACCCCTCGGTGTCCCGAGTGGACGAGTTATAGTCTCGTGAGAGTTTCCAGCGAACACACCCACAAAGTTCGAAACATTCTTTTTTGGTACAAAAATCGAGGTAAGAAATACACCGGCCGAATGCGTGACATACTTAAAGACTGCAAAGTTTTTGTTTTATATATATATTTTTAATTATTATTTACTATTACTACTATTATTATTATTATTATTATTTTGATTTAAGATACCTTAACAATACGGTTCAAGTGGGAATGATCCACATTTAAACGTTGAGGGTATGGGATTTTTGGTATGTACTCACGGAATGGATATTCATTTGTTTTAACCACTTGATAGTCCCTTTTTGATGTTTTAATAGGTTTATCTTTTTCGATTTTATTGTTAACGATGATAGTGTTGGGAATTAAATTTATCATACTTAGTACTGTTCACAAGTTACAACTGCCAGTATTAATCAGTTAGTACTGCTAGAGTAAGCACTCCCGGTGAATACGGCATTCACTTGTTCGGTTTGAGCTTGAGGAGGAGGTTGTGGTTCAGTCCTATCGTTTTGTTCTAAAGATATGTTTTGAGACTTCTCCTACTCATTTATTTTTATTTCCATGTTTTTAAAGATAGTTTGGAAATTCTTTTCATTCTGCTTCATCTTTAAAATCATATCTTTAACATTGTTTTTGACAAACATATTTGAAACTCTTTGATCATCCAATAATTTAGTCATTAATTTTTCAAAATCAGTTTTAGATTGAGGTCCTTGGTTGATAGGTTTAGACTTTTTGTTGGGTAAAATACCAGATAGTTTTTTAACGATCCGTCGCTGCAGTAGAGTTTTCCAATGAACCGTTCTCAGTCGCTGCGGATACGTCTTTTGAAATCTTCGAGATCATTTCTCACATCATTGTTTAATTCTGTAAGCGATTTCTCAAATCAATAGATCATTGATGAGTATTGGTGAGAATACTAATCATGAGAGTTTTGGTTTTGATAACCTTCAGATTGGATGAAATTTACTTCATGATGTTCTCACATCGGCGTGTGATCGTTCAAGTGGTTTTTAGAAGCGTTTCCATTTCTAAGCTCATTATATTTCTCACGCATATCTTGCAATTCTTCATTTAAGCTTATAACTTTAGAATCCATAGCCTTCAATTTTTCCACAAATCGAGAATTATCAGTATTACTATCACTTCCATCGGCGAAAGAAACAGATTTTTGATGATGTTCATTTTTAGATTTAATGGCCCAATCATGTTCGAAAAGGACTTTGTCCTCAAGAAGTTGAAAAGCTTGATTTGGACTTTTGTAGAGGAAGATTCCTCCATCTGTTACGTCCAGGATTGCCTGAGTGGGTTCGTCTAGACAGTGATAGAATATTTGAATAATAACTCCTTTGGTCAGACCATGCCCATGGCATTTTCGAAGCATGTTCTTCAGTCGTAACTAGGCTTCGGTTAGACTTTCACATATGTTTTGAGAGAAATTTCTGATTTCAAGTAAAAGACGGTTAAACAACGAAGGTGGAAAGAATATGATAAAAGCTCTTCTTAATTGTTCTCACGATGGGGTGGGGGTTTTATTTTTTTTTGTTTTTATGTTTTTTTTTTTTTTTTTTGTATTAAATTAGAAACCTTTCCCCCCCCCCCTATTTTTTTACAAAAAATTAAGTTCGTTTAAACCAGGTTTGCTTTATTGCACAAGGAAAAAGGAAATATCAAAAGCTTTTACGGCATCACTCTGAGTTTTCACCATATTTGAACATGTTCATAGATCTGAGAAATTTCACGAATTTGGACATGCGGAATCGGCCCGTTGAAACCAACGAATTTATTTTCCCAAATCATATTTATGTGAGTACTATTGATAACATCAACATCGAGTTTAACAATGGCAGAATTAGGAGTTGGTGCTATAATCTTGGCATTTTCCCACATAGTTTTGATCATCGGATCGAGGATTATTAATTCCTTGGAGCGGAATATGGTTCTGGTTCGACAACCTCAATCAGGTTAATTTAAGATGATAAATTCTTTAACACTAGGATGTTCGTGGAAAGATTTATGTATTCGATCTGAATGGATTCTTTTTGGATATAATTTAAAATTTACAAGACCTTTTTTATTAAATTTTTATTTAAATATAATAGACTTACTAGATGTTTTCCCGAAAGATATGCGATTATATACATACTTAAGCATTTTGCAGAAATGACATTTTTATATATATAGTTAAGTGCTAAAAGGATAATAATTCAAAATAAAATAAATATTTTTCACGAAATATATATTATATGATATAGATATATATATTTTTAATAAATTATTAAATTTATAAATATAAAAAAAATATTTTATATAATTAAAAGGCACATAAGAATAAACAAATAAAAAAATTTTGTTTAGGATATGAAGAGTGAGCGTACTTCAAAAAAAGTGACCGGCATTCTGGAGAATTATTATTTTTTTTTCTGAATATATGATAAACTAATAATTACAAATACCACAAGACATATAAATCATATAAAATATATTCCAAATGATTAAAGAACCTAAGACTAGCATATTGTGGAGGTTTTGTGTTTTAGTTTTTGAGAAACAAAATTTTGTTATGTGAAAAAATATGCATATAGTTCTGCTACTTGGTTAAAGTGTGGCGTACTTTCTGGGTTTACAGGAAAACCGGCGCACAAATAAGATGTGCGGCGTACTTCCTGGAGAAAATTGATTTTTAGTTTTTGTTTGCCAGAAAACGGTACGACGGGTTTGAAAATTTTTTGAGAAACAAAATAGCACCAGAAACAAGCAACAAACTAATAACAACTTAAATAATTCCTCGGCAACGGCGCCAAAAACTTTGATGTGTGTTTTTCAAGCTTTAAATTTATAATACTTGAGTCATATGAGTAAATTGTCAAATCTCAGGTTTTATGCAGCTATTTGTACAGGAATTAACTTATGGAATCAAGTGCAGGAAATTTTTCATCAAAAACAAAAATTTTGTTTTCACAGAACGTGGAGACGGCGTCACGATTTACACGCGACGCCGTCACCACGACACCTGTGACGGGGTCAGGATTTTCCTGACGGCGTCAAACGCCCAGGTCCAGAAAACTTAAAGTTTTTAATTATTTTTGAAAATAAAACTTGCATAACATTTAAAATATGTACTCTTCTGTTATAAACCTGCAAAACCAATGAGTTTGACAATTCTCTCATCCTATCTTTACTGCTTTATCGAGTCAAACCCTAAATTCATATTGTATATTTGTATATCGCACATTTTATGCTTGGTGTAGTTGTCTTTGTCTTTGATTACAGGTTATATTTGATGAGAAGAAGCTTGGAAGTTCTTAGGAAGTTTCATTGGACAATTCTTGGATGACGATTTAACTAGTTATCGCATGTTTCTTCTCCATTATTGAGCAAACCAGGGGAGTACTAGTTTCTTTTCCTTGTTTTCTTTTCCCTTTATTTGTTTTTACGGGTACCTTTATAGAACATTGGGGACAATGTTCAACTTAAGTGTAGGGGGAAAATAAGCCTTAGAAACTATTCTTTCATTTGCCATTTGCTTTGTCCTTAAAATGATGGGTAATATATCAAAACATAGCATAAGAGGTAATTTTGACCCAAATTTAAAAAAAATTATGACACATACCGACGAAAACCAAGTATTAATAGCGTCTCATGGATAGGAATTTATATTACTAGCACAAAAACCCTCAAATTCCACCCCCAAAATGTGAGGTTCGCCCTTAGATATTATACCTTTAGCTTGTTCGAGTTAAGGAGTGAGCAATCATGTGTGTCTATTCCGTCGTTACGGATGTGTATGCGTGGTTTTGTCGCCTTTTCTGGAACATTGGTATTGGTTACTTTAGGATTATGAGAGTGTACCGGTAGTATATTAAATTCTAGAACTTGTTTTTGTGATGCATCCCGAGACCGCATAGTAAGTATTAGGATTTGCTTGATAAGAGGCATTAGGATTAACCCATGTTTTAAACATGTAATTGTTATGATGGTCACACCGATCATATAACTATCCCACACCCTTGCCATGCACTCATTTTTAGTGCAGGATACCCCTAGTACAACCCTCCGAGCCTATCCTTTTTTACGGTTCTCGTAATTTTCTAGTTAAGCCGGACTATTAATGAAGAACATTGTCACCCTTAAACCAATCGTTACACCCAAATCGCCTTAGCCCACCTTGTATGTACTCATTTTTAGTACATTATTGTTTTAACCCAAGTTAATTATTTGAGTACACGGTTGCTAAGTCCTTATCCTTGTAAATACTGTTTTGGGACGATTGGGATTCATGGTAGTATTTATTTCACGGAAGAATGGGGAAGAAAAGTTAAGTCAATACCCCCATATATTTGTTAGATGATCTCCATGTTATTTTGATCCACCTCAAATTGGGTCATTAGTTAGATTGTAAATATCGAGCATGTAAAAGCTCAAGTGTAGGGGTACGTGTTATAAACCCCATGTTATGATGTATTATGTTAATCATTCAAAAAAATAGAAAAGAAAAAGAAAGAGATTGATGTAGAGTTGTGTAGAGTTTGTATATCTTCGTCCGAGTCTTGGCTTAGCAACCAAACCAACGTGTATTCGTATAAATAATTAGCTAACCCTTCCACTCCAAATTCACCCAAAGCCACCCAAATGTATCCCATCTGTTTTCGTTTCCATTATATGTTATCTTACACCTACACCCCACAACCCTTTAAAAGACCTCTTAGATAGTAATGAATAATGCTTGCACCTAGCGGTGGAGGTTTGATCCTTTACCAAGCCTATGGTAATTTATATGCTATGACAGGTAATGAGTGTTGATTTTCCATTTCCCCCTTATGTTATAATTTATTATACAACCGAGTGAAAGAGAGAATCCCAAACACTTATGTGAGGTGCTAGTATATACTTTCCGTGCTTTTAATTACAAGGTCTAGAAGGTTGTGTTGTAAAATACTTTTAAAGAGTAGGTAAAATGACCCTCATATTGCTATTGTCTAGGTAGAAAAGCCTATTTGCTTGAGGACAAGCAAATCCCAAGTGTAGGGGTATTTGATGAGGTGTCATTTTATACACTTTTTCAGGGTCGTTTAACCCCTAAATCGTGCATTTATGCCCAAAATAGGTACTTAATCGTTCCTTCAGGTATTCAGCATTTAGAAGGCATTTGGAGGAAATACACATGACTTGGGCTCATTTGGAGAAGAAACGGACAAGACTACGAACCTACACCAACATCTCTCAAGAATTTCTACTCAGCAGCTGGAGACAGCGTAACAGATTACACGTGACGCCGTCACAACCGGGACCATATACACGAGAAGTCTATGTCATAAGCTACAATCTTGATAAGTTATGAAGACATTGGGAAAGAACTTTGAAGATTTTGCTGAGACTGTGAAGTTCATTGACGTTCAGTAGCTTTGAATATCATGTGAGAGTTGCTGATCGCATTCTCAACTTATACTCTTTGGCTAAATCTTACCTACCTCGTACTCTGTCAGGATATTGGTCGTGGACAACTCGGTGTAGTAAACCCGATATACCAACTTGAAAATGAGTAGATCCCCCAAATTTGTTACTTAAGCTTGCACGTTGTAGATTGAATGAACGGCGTTGCAGAGAAAGCCTCTAAGTACCAATACCCAACATCCAATAGTATAATTAGTACATCACCTCTTGAAATTTCTACATTCGGCTTGCGTTTTTCTGTGACACTGAGTATACAATATAACTCTTTTTAGTGATAGTTTTCCTAGGTCTTCACCCAAGCCGCCCATTGACTTCTGGGGTTAACTAGATAATCAAGTCTCAATCATAAATGTATGCGTTCAAGCAAGGTCATCTATCGATAGATTGGTTTAGGTAAGGGGTAGAAAGAAAGAAGGAATGTCTCGATGATGAAATAAGTAGACGCCTCCGTGAAACCCACTTCAAACTCAAATAAGGGATACCAAATAAACTTCGTGATCACTTGACATTTGAATCCAAATTCCATAGCCGTTTTGACATTTTAGTGAATCTTATTCGGATCGTTTGTAGTGTTATGTATCGTGTTTGTTGTGTTGTTGTTCAAGAATGTCGTTAAACTAGGACAAATGATATTTTTGAATGACGTTAACGGATGAACATTGTCTAGTCCAACTTGACGTGAAAGCATCTTAGTCCCGGCTTAATCCAAAAATGATGTCCATTTAACCAATTTTATACAAAAATTCGTGTATAAAAATTTGTTAAATTTTTGGAATCATAAATCAATCTGCCAAAAAATGATGTTCATTACACCTATATACGCATCCCATCATATGCAATTCTTGGCCCATCTACATTTATATTATGATAGAAACCGGCCCACACCAAAAATTATACTTGGCCCATTATAATATTTGTTAGTACCCGGTCCATCCAAGATATATAATACCAAATCCATCACAACCCTATTTCCACGCACCCTATTTTATTAGGGATAAGAAACCCGAATTTTTAATCCTATTATAATTAAAGCAGTCATGAAAACTATCTTATCAAAAAAAATATCATCTACTCGATCAAACTACTTCGTACATAAATCCAAACCTAATCAATTCAAAACATTAGCCTCTTTATGATTTTTTTACTCCTCAAAAGTAAAACGCTCCATGGCATCTCGAATCAATCATATCCCATGCAATAACACGAATTAACCACTCTTATTACTCCTTGTGCAATTAGCTTATACAATCGACACAGTCACAAGGATCCCCTGCGGATTATTTTGCAACCGGAGCTTTTACCTCGAAGAACACATTCGTTTTTGGCTTCAAGATCCGTTAATTGGGTCTCGGGTAGGTTAATTGTTTTCGTTTTGTATTGAGATCGATGATGATATTGTGTTTAGTCTAAAATATTTATGACAAATAAACACAAAGCTGAGATCTTGTTTTATGTTTTAGAGTCTTGAATGATTGTGGAGATGGAGTTGTTGTTGTTTGATGTGACGATGAGGTAGGTAGATAGAGTCGGAATTGATTGAAGCTGTGTGATTGTGACGAAGGCTGAGTGATTGAGGCTGTTGATTGTTGTTGGTTGTTATAGTTGAGATTGTTGTTGTCTGTTGAAGTTGTTGTTGCGTTTTGTTTACTCTTTGAGTGTTGACCGGGTCAACTCGGTAAATACCGAGTTGACTCGGCTTAGGTTGTGGTATAACAAAAACGCAATCAAACCCAAGGCAAAACGTAACCCGTTTGGGTCTTGGTTTAACAAAACGCAACCTGTCTTGGGAGTCAAAACGCAACATGGTCTTGCGAGTCAAAACGCAATCTGCAGTTTTAGACAAAACGCAATGGTACAAAAATTTGGGCAGCATGTCCTTTAGATTTTAATCGTAAAGGTCTTCAACTTGGTACAAAACGCAATGTCAAAACACAATTCGAGAAAAAATGCAAACAATCTTGTGAACCAAAACGCAACCTGCCAAAACGCAATATGTACTTTCGTTTTTTGTCTTTTAG
Source organism: Tanacetum coccineum (assembly GCA_026074375.1). Classification (NCBI taxonomy): domain Eukaryota; kingdom Viridiplantae; phylum Streptophyta; class Magnoliopsida; order Asterales; family Asteraceae; genus Tanacetum; species Tanacetum coccineum. The sequence goes on along the minus strand of BQNB010005422.1, from coordinate 93,827 downwards.
TCAAAACGCAACTAAGAAATATTATGAACCCAGATTTATTTCTTGACATTTAAGCACCAAAAAAATGAACAGATGTAAACCCAGATTGAAACAGAACTTGTAACAACATATAACAACAACCTGTTCTTGACTTTTTCACAAAAAAAGAAAGATGAAACAGTGGACAGTGAACAGTAACCGTAAACAACAAACAAAATGGATACAATACACCCAGCAGCTCTGATGCCAATTGTTACCCATAAAGATTCACATAACAAGAGACATGATCGGAGGTGGTGAGGATTTGAACAAATGTTTGAGCCAATTTTTTTTAGTGGAGAGAAAGGAAGATGTATGTTTTTCTAGAGAGAGAAACACACACAACCTTATTATAGTAAAATGATCCTACCCCTCCATGGAAGTATGGAGGGGATATATATAGCCCTGGACAAGATCTACTTACTACACTTGACATTTCTAGTCCCTGCGTGTCCGGCCAATATAAACTAATGTAATTCCGTATTAGCCGACATATTTTAAGGCTAACAGTTTGTTAGATGATCTCCATGTTATTTTGATCCACCTCAAATCGGGTCATTAGTTAGATTGTAAATATCGAGCATGTAAAAGCTCAAGTGTAAGGGTATGTGTTGTAAACCCTAAGTTATGATGTATTATCTTATTCAAAAAAAAGAGATTGATGTAGAGTTGTGTAGAGTTTGTATATCTTTGTCCGAGTCTTGGCTTAGCAACCAAACCAACGTGTATTCATGTAAATAATTAGCCAACCCTTCCACTCCAAATTTACCTAAAGCCACCCAAATGTATCCCATCCGTTTCCGTTTTTATTATATGTTACCTTACACCTACACCCCACAACCGTAAAAAGGACTGATAAGATAGTAATAAATAATGAGTGAGCTTTGCGGTGATAGATTTTGCATCAGTTTACCAAAGCCTACGGTAATTTATATGCTTGACGAGGTAATGAGTGTGATTTTTCATTTCCAATATTTTATGTTATAAGTTATTTATACACCAGAGTAATTGAGAGAGAATCACAAACACTTATGTGACGTACTTAGTAATATATACTTTCGTGCTTTTTATTAGAGGGTCTAAGAAGTTCTTTTCTGTGTTGTAAAATACTTTGTAAAGAGTACGTAATGACCCACATTTGCTATTGTCTAGTTGAAAAGCCCATTTGCTTGTGGACAAGGCAAATCCCATGTGTATGGGTATTTGAATTTGAGGTGTCATTTTATACACTTTTTAAGGGTAGTTTAACCCCCTAATTACATGCAGTTATGCAAAACTAGGTACTTAAATCGTTCCTTTTTTGGTATTCAGCATGTTTGAAGGCATAGTTGGAGGAAATACACGTAATTGGCTCATTTGGAGAAGGGAAACGGACAGACTACGGAACCTACACCAACATCTTCACGTTATGTTCTCAGCAGTAGAAGACGGCGTCACAGATTACACGTGACGCCGTCACAATTCATACCAAGACGGCGTCACAAGTTCTCAAGATGGCGTCAAAATGCACGACCCAACCCATTATCTAGAATATTCTCCTTCACGACGGCGTCATGATTAAAATACGACGCCGGGGGGGTTTTCGGCCAAAATGGCGGGGTGGATTTTCCATTTATTAAATACGAAAATTAGGGTTTTAAGTGTGTAACTTTAGAGTAAAAGAAAGCGGCAAACCTTAGTTCATTTAGCAACTGTTAGGAACGATTTTAGGGACTCAAAACCCTATTGTAGTTTTAGGGCCTAAAAACCCTATTGTACTTCCTCCAACTCATGTTTTAATCAAGTAAGGTTTATTTAATCATTTAATATGTCTATGTGTTGTTTGATTCATTTATGTTCCTGCTTTGTCTATAACATGTTTGGCTAAGCCTCCTATTGTGTTTATTTATGATTGTATGAAACCTAGAATGTAGATCTTAGTAGTGTCGCTTATTATGATGGATGTGCACGTTAGGTCTTAGAAAACCAGCTTTTGTTTGTATCGTTGTTTATATATCTAGGGAAACGTGATTGTGTAGAAAAGATACCATCGGGTAATAGTCTTCATACTACCTTGCCCCCTAATATGGTTGATCCACTTTTAATATATTTCACATGCACTTAGTGTACCCTTAGGGGCCTTGTAATAGTCTTCATACTACCTTACTTGTGTGTTGCTCTAACGGAATACTAAGTAGACGGCGGGTTCGTGTAATTCGTTCATGACTTAGGAAATAATTACATAGATCATCACAAGTGTGACAAAGCAACAACACTAGGAGAAGCAATCTAGGGAGTAATACATGATTAAATAAACATAATCTTTTATTATATTGTTATCACCAGTAGCTTAGATTATTATTTAGTTTAATAGCTAAAACCAAACCAACCTCTCAAATATATGATTTACTGCTTTCATAAAATATAAAAATGCAAAAATAATCGTCTCTCAACCCTTAGAATTCTGTTAGACTGTGATCAAGGCTTCCCAACCTATTCCCCTAGAGAACGATAACAACCCCCGAGTCTTGCCTATATTACTACTACAACGATTAGGTACACTGCCTAGGGAGTTGTAAAACTTCTTGTAGAAGTCCCTTACGACAACCGCAACATTGTCAAAGACAAACAACTTGGAAATCAAGCATACATAGTCAGAGTCTTTCGACCTATATCCGGATTAGTATGATGATCAAATGATAATTCAAAGATCCGAATGTAAACACATCAAGTTCATATTAATAATTTCCAAATTCATTAGTTTATCTAAGTTAGATCCATAGTACCCTCATGATCCCCAAACAAACATGTTTAACTACTCCATATTCATAGATTCAAAACACATAATAGACATTATCAATTCAGAATTTATAATATAAAAGTAGGGAAACGTGTTTATACCAAATTCAATAACAAATAGTTCACTGCTTACAAGAATCTTCCTTCAAACGGATATTATAACAACTTGTAAATTCAACTATAACGACTATAACAACCCCTTAGCACAAACTTCTGAGATCAAATGGTATCTTCCTTCGATTATAACCCGAAATGTGATGAAGAACAAGGTGAGTCTTTAACAATTCCACTAGAACAAATTTCCTAACTATTCTTGATCAAAGATGAAATGGAATGAGATTGAGAGGTGTGTTTTTAGCACCAAATTCATGCTCAATTTATAGGTGAGGTTGGGGCTTCAGTTGTAGAAATTAGGGGAGTGAAAGGTTGCACAATTATTGCAATCATTTATGATTTTGGAGTAACTGCAGGAGAAGGGCGCCGCACAATATAAATTGTGTGTCGTACTTGGTCATTTAATTCAATTGCATTTAACCTGCCATGAAGTACGCCGCACTTGGTATAAGTGCGCCGCACTTTGGCCTTGTTCATTAATTCTTCACTGGATTCTCTTCTAGATTCTTCTTTTAACGACCGTTAGTGCATTTAACGGAATATCTTTGCACATTTAGTCCTTTTCGTCATTCTTGGTCCTGAAACAATTATTACACAACAAACAACCAAACTTTGCAATATTTCATGCGTTAACATATATATTTCACATATTTTTGAGGGATATTTTATGTATATTTGGAGCGTTATCACAAGTCCATGACATTGGTTTCATCACTTAGTATTTCACGCAATTTATGACATGATTTGACAATTCTTTTGGTTTATAGAAACATTGACTAGACAAGTCAATGGCATTGGTTTCATCACTTATTATTTGTAGCGATTTATGACATGATTTGACACTTCTGTTACAGATTTGACAATTCAATGACTGTATAAAACATTGATTTGACAAGTTAATGAGATTGGTTTCATCACTTAATATTTGTAGCAATTTATGACAAGATTTGACAATTTAATGACATTGTTTCTTTTACTATTTTTATGAAAGTAAACCTAGAAATGAAAACAGTTAAACTATAAATTTCCTTAAAAAAATGGATTCAAAATATTACAAAATTTGAATGATCCTTCATTATAATGAACGAATCGTGTCCATTATGCATGATGATTTGACGTACACAATGTTACACGATATGATGATGGAGAAATTCAATTTGGAACCAAATTATCCATTAAAGTTATCTGCTAAGCTGTCGTCATTTGACGAAACTTTTGACATCACAAACGAAAATGAGGTACGATTTTTTGTTGAATGTGCTTGTAATTCTAATGATGAATTTGACAACATATGTATGTTCTCAACATAAGACAAGTAGGCTAGTACTACAAGTTTGTGAAAACACACAAAAAACATGTTTTTTTAATTTTTTTTGAACCCACAACTTTTGAAAACATCAGACCATCTAATGAAGACGTAAGTCCCACAATATTCAATAATACTAATACAAGTACTTCTTTTTTTAACAATGGTTTGTCTTTAAATTTTGGACCTAGTGATTATCAGAATAATGATTCAAGACATAAAAATGAGTCCCATTTCGAAAAAACCCGAATCCTCTTTTGCGATCGGAGACTACAACGAATACGAAGATAAACAAAATGCTTTTGATAATGTTGGTACTGAAATCATAAACCCATTAACAATAATGGAGAAGTTCATGTCATTTAAGCTTGACATTCCAGAAACACCACTTTACAAGTCCAAACCTATGATTTCAAAGGAATACAAAAAAGAAACAGAGGTTAAGGTTGGTAATATTTTTAACAATAAGGAAGATTTAGTCTTGGCAATTAGATTGAAAGCTTTAGACGAGGGATACCAATTTTTATCAGATAGGTCAACCCTAGAAAGGTATTCAATAAAATGCTTTTATTTTAAAGAATGTCACTAGAAGATTCATGCTACACTTTGGGGGAGGGGTACACAAAAGTTTAGCATTACATTTCTGAATGATGTTCACACATGTCCAAAAACTCAAACATATCCTTAAACCTCAAAACTCAAACAAAAAAGTAATGCTCACTTCTCACTCCAAGTTACAACGACCCCTAAGCGTGTTTTCAAAGGGAAAGATATACAACAAGATATTTTGTCAGAATATAAAATAAATATATCTTACCAACAAGCATGGGGAGGGAAGGATTATGGTATACAACAGATAAGGGGTTCACCGTTTGAAGCTTTTGAAATGCTACCGTATTATTGTTATAACCTAAAACGAAAAAACCAAAGGACAGTCACACGTATCAAAACAGACAAAAAAGGAGTTTTCGAGATGTTATTCATTGGCATTGGTGCGTCGGTAAGTCATGATCATCTTTTTTGAATAATTAAATAATAGTAGGTTACCATACTATATTTATAACGTTTTATTTCAGATTCGTACGTTCGTGAATTATCTACGCCCGTTGCTTATAATAGATGCGGCACACTTAAAGGGTCAATACAAGGGAACAAATCTGGTAGCTGTGGGCATGGATGGAAACAACCAGATTGTGCCAATTGCTTTTGGTATATGCAAAGGAGAAACAGGTCCATGTTGGTCATGGTGGATGTCCGTACTTAAAGAATGCATAGGTGATAGCCCAAATTTGCTATTCATATCTGACAGGCATGCTGCTATAGCTTTGGCAGTACACAATGAATTCCCTTTAGCCTTTCATGCTGTATGTTGTCGTCATCTAATGATGAACCTATCTTTGAAAAGGAAAAAACGAAAGGTCTATTCTGGAAAATATGCAAGGCATATACACCAAAAGAATTTTCAACCGAAAGGTGTAATCTACAAGATGTCCATCCTGATGCGTACCACAAGCTCATTCAAGTTGGTCCTCATAGATGGTCAAGAGCGCATTGCCCACTAGTACGTTACAATTATATGACATCAAATAGTGTGGAGTCTGTTAATGCTTGTATTGTACTATATAGAAAGCTACCGGTGTTAAAGTTAGCCGAGACGTATCGTGCAATGGTGCAAGAATGGTACTTTAAACATCAAGAACTCACAGGTATTTCAAAACATAAGGCTTTCATCAAATTTTATTATAATATGAACTACTAAGTTGATTTTTGTTTATGTTTAAATGTAGATAACATGAGGTTTGAAATAACTGATTGGGTAGCAAACAAAGTGAATAAAAAAATGATGAAGAGCGCCACATGGCTCATTTACGGTGTTAATCATTATCAATACCAAGTTTTAGACGGGCGATATAATCGTGAAGTTGACTTTCAGACACGCACGTGTCAATGTCGTAAATGGCAGCAATCCGGGATACCTTGTGGTCACGTTATAGTTGTAACAAGGTATTTGGGTATGACGGATTATGTCCAATTTGTAGTAGATTGGTTTAAAAAAGAAAATTTCTAAGGCACTTACGCAGAATCAATTTATTTTCAAGAATGGGAATTTCCGCACCATATTCAGAAAGCTATACCTCCTAAAATGGACAACCCACAGGCCGGTCGTCCAAAAAATACAAACCGAATAAAATCACAAGGTGAGGAGCCAAGATCTAGACATTGTAGCAGATGCAGACAAGCGGGACACAGACATGATATGTGCAATAAACCAATTGTCGTTGAGCCGCCTGTAAACACACATACACGAAATGATTAAGAATTTACAAGAAATGAACAACCATCATTCTATAACCCACACCAACAATATGACAACACTTTCAAAGGTTATAACCAATACGCATCACAGCCATGCGATCAACATCACACAAACACATCTCAACCATTCGATGGAAATCACACACAATCAGATCAGATGTATGAACAATGCGATTCTCAACAAAATGCATCACAACATCTAGATGACCTGACCCACATTAATGTCTATTATAGTTGGATTAACATGTTTTGTTTTTATATACTTTTGTATGTTTTTATGAAATTATGTGGGTTTGTTGTATTAATTTAAATATGTACATATGTTGTAATGTATTTCATTTTTAATGTTGCGAAATATGTTAGTACGACAATAGGACATGAGCACATCAAATGTTGGCTTTAAATACTCTCGACAACCTCAATGTGATTGATTCAAAACAGTAAATAGGGTTACGGGTCACACTATATAAACCACATTGTTGTAGTAAAACTATTACAACAACATTACATTGTTTAAGAAAACTTATTTTATAGTTCAAACAATGACATTCAAGGTTATACTACACCATTATGAAAAGTTCACTAGTCCTCTTGGAAGAAAATTCGTTGATGGGTTGCTTGCTACCGTAGATCCTGTAGAGTTGGACAACTTTTCAACAAATCAAGTGAAATTGATTTTAACAAATTCTTTGGGTTACGATTTTAACTCCCCAACATTTCTTTATCTAAAGAATCCTAATTGTAGTTTGGATTCATGTCTTATACCTTTGGCTGATGCTATACAAGACTGCGACATGTTACTCACGTATACTAAAATTCATCAAAACCGACTACTTGTGTATGTATCTCGGGTGGATATATCCCCACTTGTCGTGGCCGGCCAACGCAAAGATGAGAGAAACAAAAAAGAAAATCAAGGAAAACCTTCTTGTTCAAAAAGGTTATTTGAATAGTTACTAAATAACTAGATTTTGTGATTGTTTTGTCGTATTCTGATTTACATTTTATATTATCTCGTGCTTGTTTCTATCATCAACTGTCCTTTATTTAGGCTGTAACAATTAACATTGAAGTGACAACATAATAAAATGGTATATTCAGACAACGAAATGACCTATCATTTCTGACACCAATACGACTTATCAACTTTGCGCTATGACATAGTGTATATTTATTTATATTTATATTTTAATATATATATATATATATATATATATATATATATATATATATTATACTAGTTTCGTAACCCGCCCGACGGGCAGGTTTGTTTCGAGGTTTTTTTTGTAAGTTTAAGTGTGTAACGTTTGGATTTTAAACACAACGTGATGCTTTTTTAAAGTTTTATACGGTTTGAGAGTATTTGTTGTTCTGCTGAAATCCAGATAACCTATTTACTGAGTGGATAACCCGCCCGACCGGCGGGTTCATTTAGTTTTTTTATGTTTAAGCGTGTAACTGTTGGATTTTTAATACAATGTGATGGTTTTTTTTAATTTTAGACGGTTTGAGAGTATTTGTTGTTTTGTTGAAATCCAAATGAAGTTTTAACTAATGGGACGGGAAATGGGTTAGTTTATGTATTGTAGTTCCTGGGTTAAACAATTGAACTTTTAAATTAATTATGTAAGTAAAAAATGTTTATGATAAATAATTTAGTAGACTATTACGTAAGAAAAAAAATGCGTTATTAGTTAATAGTGTAGGTTATGAAATTGTGATAGGTTACCAAAAGTCGACATCTTTGTAAAAAACATCGATTTGTTTTTATTGTGGTTTATTATAATAAAGTTAATATCCAGGTCTATTCGCGAACACGTAAGAGTAAACTAATATTATTGTTTGTAAGAATGTTTGTTACAATAATTTATTTAATTCTTACGTAGTAAAAATGTAACAAAACTATAATGAGTTAGTCTTTTCTTCTCGATATATAATTACAGTTACAAACAAATAAAAATTAACTACATGATCTTAAAGATACAATCTAAAAAAAACACATGTATAACAAATACGAATCAAACATGATAAATTGCCACATGATCTTCTAAAATGCATTATCTTATTTAGATAACCTACGTATGCAAAAAGTAATACATGCAATATGTACGCATGCTATATCCTAATTGCATGCATATTCCCTGCGGGTTTAGAGAAGTCTATATTTTTCTACTCAAGCTCTTGCCTAATTGTTTATAAGCACTTGACTACCAATTGCATAAAGTGTGAGACATGATAAACGTATCCAATGTGTCTAAGTGAATAAAATTAATGAAAGTTGCTATGTTAAGAGCAAGAGTAGTAAAGTAATTTTTAGGGGACGTTTGTTTAAGCTTAAAGATATACATTAGGGTTTAAAAAAGAATAGGATATTTAAAAAGTCATGTATTTATTGATTTAGATAAATATCGAATTTAAAAAAGTTACAATATATGAATATTGTTTTGCAAAGTAAAACACAAATAATGAGTTGGATTAGTTGGTTAAAATCTTTACATGATAAACAATAGGTCATGAGTTCAATCCTTGCGATCATTAATATTTTTTATAAAATTTCCGAAATTAATTATTCAGATTATTTAGAAAATATGAAATTATATCCAATATAATACGAAAATTACTAAAAAAACAAAAATTATTAAAAATTCTTGCCATGTAGGTGCCATGTCATCGTTGAGGTGGCGTTGAGTCACTATTTCATATTAATCCAGTCATAGTTAGCCCCATATATAATGTTATAGTATATTACATGTGCTCAACAATATTATTTCAAGAAATCATTTTAATTACACTTTTTTCTTGACAACATCGTCAAGTCTAACAATTCTACGTTCGAGTTCGAAGTACACCACAACGGAGAATTTAGACTTAACCCGCTAACCTATCAAAATGGTTCAGTACTAAATATAAATGTTCTACCGATGGGTTTTGAAGATATGGTTAGCTATCTTACTAGAAAAATACCAAGACGATTTGGTATGTGTTTAATTACACATACCTTTAACCTATTAAAACGAGCTTAAATAACCAAAAACGAACATAAAATGCCAAATATATGCGTGTTTTATGGTTTATGCTTTGTAGGTACCGGATATTCACTAAAGGACAAAAAAAGCGAAGCCAAAACGGATAAAACCGAGCACGGAATGGAAAAGCGTAAAAAAGTCAAAGTCAAAGTCAACCCAACAGACTTGGGGCCAAAGCAAAATGAAGGGCTACGATGATGATTCGACTTCTACTCACACAAGAAACACACCATTGAGCTCACTCACAGAAGTAGCACAAGCAATAAAGACCCAAGACTTAGAATTTTAGAATAAATAGGGTTCTTGTAAGCCTTTGGGCGGGAGTAGTTTTATATTTAGTTTACTTTTTAGCTTATATTTATTGTTTTTAGCTTATTGTACTTTTATTTAAAAAGCTTTGTACTGATTTTAAGTTTTAATGCAATTCTAAAGTTTTAAGTTAAATCCTGTTTTTTAAGATTAATGCCTTTTATGTTATAAAACTATTTTGTAAGCTTTCTTAAACTGTTTTTAACTTGTTACTTAGCTGTTTACTTAAGCTAAATAAACTTTTCTATAGTTTATATAGTTTAAGCCTTTTTACCCAAAATCACCAAAAAATCTTTGCAAAAAATTCATGGAGCATGGTAAATCTTGGATGGCCATGGGTTAGAGCTTCTTGGGAAGCATTTAGGTTGATTTATAGCCAATTTGAGTGCTTAAATCATTCACAAAAGCTTTGGACTTTTGTAAGTTACAAATTTCAATTTTAGCTTAAAACTGCTTATTTGCTTATTTACTGTTTACTGTTGCTTATTACTGCTTATTATTGCTTATTGTTGTTATTTATTGCTTATTTGTCATTTGCTTAAGTTTTTAATTAAAACTGCCTAATTTAGTGTTAAAACTGCTTATCTTTGTTTGCTTACTTTAAAGTGCTTATCAGTGGTTGGAATTTGCTTAATATTGCTTATTATTCATTGTTCACCATCTGTTTTCAAAGAACCTTGCTTAAATCTTTAAAAATTAGCTTTAAAATGGATTTTTATAACTTAAAGGGGTGTTTGGGTTAAAGGCAAAATGGGTCAAAACTGGTGTAAAATTGTTTGGTTACTTTGCCAACTTTGGCAAAGCCTCTTTAAGTCTAAATAATTGTTTTTAAACTTTCAATGTCTTAAAAGTAAGTCTTAAAAGTTTTATTTACAAGTTGTTAAATCTGTGGGTCCTAAAAATATGTCAAACTGCTTTAAATTGATTTTTTGATTAAAAGTAAGTTTTAGATTTGTTTTATGGGTTCATTTTGGAGATTTAATGCAGTAGAAACAAAGTTGTTAGACTGCATGATAGTTTTGTGGTTTTATACTCAACCTGTAAAAGACAATTTATCAGTTTTGAAACTTACAAAAGTCCTTTTCCTTTTACCAAATTTAGATAAGTTAAAAGTTGTTTTTATGTATCTTGTATTTTCTTGCATATGTAAGTGGGTAGTGCTACTTTTATCTGTTCTGCTTATTGTGTAGTTTTAACTTAATTTTAATTGCGTATTTTGAGGCTGCAAAATGCCTAGTTGTCCTTTAAAAGAAAACCCAAATCAGCAGCTACTAAGTATGTCATGCACCTTTTCTTAAGCCTTTTTCATGGCTTATTTGAATTTCAAACTTCTTTTTTTTGCTGATTAGTGAAGCCCATAGGATAAGCTTTTCATTGCTATAAGCTATTAAGCCATAAAGATCCATTTCCTAGCTTAAAATTAAGCTAGAAAGTCCCCCTAGGCTGTTTTGTTAACAGTTTTAAGCCAAAAGCTCATTTGCTTATCTGAGCTTATGGCTTGTTAGGATTGCTTAACCTAGGTTTCTAGTTGCTCATTAGGTATAAGTGTAGTCTGTAGTTTGCTTATTTGCCTTTTTTCTTTTAGCTTATTAAGTATTTAAATGCCAACAGTTTTAGCAAAAATGCCTCTTAGTTAAAAAGTCAAGTCTGTCAACTTTTAAGAGCTTTTTCCAGCTTATTTATCAAAGTTTTTATAAAAGTGTTTTTTTTAAGTTGCTTAGTTTAGTCTTACAAATCGTTTTCATAAAAAAATTGGGCAAAATAAAAACATTTAGGAGTTGGGGAAGTCCTAGTTTCGAACCTGGGACCTCAACCCTACTCAACCAAACGTCTTAACAACACACTCTGCTACACACTCGTCTTTGGGTCTTTTTCATTTGTTCTTTGCATAATTTATTAGTTAACCCAGTTTTAGCTATTTAGCTTATCAGCCCTTCTTTGGCTTATTCCAGCTTATTTCGATAAGCTGGTTAAGCAAACTTATTTTTCCTAGGATCAGCATTGTTTAAAGCACTTTTCTTGTTTTTTTTAGATTTTTCCAATTTAGTTTAATATTTTTAATGCATTTTTTTATTAAATCAGTTTTTAATTCATAAAAATTATTAAAAAGTCAAAAAAATATAATTCTTTTTTTTTAATTTTCTTTTATCATTTAGGATTATTAAAAATTAATTTTGCTTTCTGTATGGTTTAAAAATCTATAGAAATTTAGTTTTTTAAAAACAGGATGTTAATATCACGTTATCGTTTTAGTTTTTTAGCTTAAATTGCTTTCGTTTTAGGGTTAATTTTATTTGTTTTGCATTTTAGATTGTAAAAATTGAATCAACACAAAAAATCATTTGATTCATCAAAACGCGATCACGAACTTAATCACGATTTTCAATTCACGCCTTGACGGGAAACGACCCGGGAAGTTTTTTTAGGGTTTTTGCTTTGGATAAAAGTAATAAATCTCTTTAAAAGCCTTACGGAATTCTTATTATTGATATTCTTGAGATTATCCTTTTTATATATTTATATTATATATTTATGATATATTATATTTATATAATACTAAAAGGTGTATTTTAAGACGAGTCAATTTTTGGCGCCGCTGCCGGGGAGGTGTGCTACGATTATCGTGTTTCGTTTGAAGATTAGTGTTTGAAGACCCTTCCTCGTGAAGTTATCATTTTCCGTTTGTGAATATTTTCTTCTTATTATAAAAATTAAAAATACCAACAATACTTTCCGTAAAGTATAGATTGTACCCAAAAAATTGAAAAACCAACGCAAAAACATATCGTGTTGTTAATCGTTTTAACTCGGCGTCACCTTTGAATTACAACTCTATAAGGAGGGTATAAGGCGGGCTTGATCAAGGACATCGCCAAAAAGAAGAACGCTTTTAATTCGCTTCAGCGTGCTAATTTCTTCGTTCTTTTGTGCAGTAGTTTAAAGAGCTAACGTGGAACTTTTTAAACATCCGGTTAACAAAATAGTATTGTTTTGTCTTGTATTTAGTGCATGCGCACTTCGCTTCTTAGAATCTAGTTGGTGAATTTCTTATCCTAATCCAACTACTTTAATCCGAAATGTAATACGTAGACGTTAAAAGCCAACTTTTTTCTCTTGAAGAATATCCTGTAGATACGATGGCCGATCAACGTACTATGGCGGAATTGCTCCGTGCACCCACCAGTGGGTTATGACAGAGGCAATGTGTGATTCCACAATCTTGTCTGGCATTTCAGCTCCACTCAGCATAACGTCTCATAATATGATGACTTCGAACCAATCTTCGGGACTTGAGATAGACAATCCTCATGATCACATTCGTGGGGTTAACTAAATAACTCTCCACATAAAATACAAGGATGTGGCCTAATTTAGCGATTAAGCTTATGCTTTTTCCATTCTCTCTTCGGGGGCAGCGTGTTGCTCGAAAAGTACCCCTTGTTCTATTCTCACTTGGAAGATCTTGTTTCCAAATTCATCAATGAATTCTTTCCTCCCTCAAGAACGACAAATCTCCGAAATGAAATTTTTAACTTTCAACAACGTTTTGATGAATCGTTTCATGAGGCATGGGACCGTTATAAGGATCTCATTCATGCATGCCCTCATCATGGTTTTACCGAATTGCATCAACTTGATACCTTCTACAATGCCTTAAACCCAGCCGACCAAGATTCTTTGAATTCTGCCGCCGGTGGCAATCTTTTGGAAAGACATACTCAAGATGTGTTGACGATTATCAAAAACAAATCCAAGGTCCACAATTCATGAAACAAATTGATTGTGTCTCAAGTGAAATCAAGTGATGTTAATTCTTCTTCTTCTCTGAGATCAGCCAAACTTATCATGCAGGTAAATCAGTAACAAGTGCTGTGATACAGCCCATGACAGCTATTCTCAACAATTTCAAGTAACCCTACCTCCAGCTCCGTAAAAGCCGTTGAGGAACATGTGTATACTTGCGGTGGTGGCTCATCCATTATATCAGTGTCTAGCGCCGATGGCAACACTTTCCTGAATTTCGGATAATATTCAAGGTACGTTATCAGCAGCCGCAGGTTAACTACAATAAGGTGTAATTGTGGTTATCGTCCTCTGAGTGTGGTAATTCAAATTCGACCACGGTTTTGCTAACCAAATGTGCAAAATAATCAAAACCGGTTTAGCCAACCTCAAGGATATAATCGAGGAAACAATTTCAATCAAAATACATCTTATCAAGCTCAAATTCATACAAATCAAGTTGTTACTTTTAAGTAAGGTGGTAAGAAAATTAGGGAATTTAAATGAGGTTTAATATAAAAGCTATGCAAAGATCAAATTAACAATGTGGAAAAATGAGTTAAGAAATGGAAATGCAAACTTCGATTCATGCTTCAATGTCTAACCAAAGCCAATGAGCTTAAGACATGTATGCAGCTTTTTCAAATGAACACCGCTTCTTTTTTTCGGGTTGGGGATCTCTCCCTAAGCATCACCATTGCTAACCCGAAAGGATAAATTGAAAGCCATCACCCTCCCGAAGGGTCTTGTTTCTTGATGGACCTTCTGTTCACTATGCCTCTACATTCATTAATCCAGAGGAGGTGAACGTGTAGAGGAGACGTTAACGGACCCGGAACTCGCTGAGTATACCATTAAGGTCCCACCTCCTCTTGTCCAAAAAGCTAAACCTACTTCTCTAAAGAATTATGTGGTGCACAAAAGGGATCCTCTTCACCCCAATATCCCTTATCCTTCAAGAATGCACCAAGAAAAACAGCAAGAGAAAGATGGTTCCAAATTCACATTTTTGGCATATGTTCAAACAACTTCCAATCAATAATCTCTCTTGCCCGATGCTTGTTCTCTATCCCGAAATACCAAAAAAATGCTTTAAAAGTTCTCCTTTCCAATAAAGAGAAACTTTTAGAGATGCAAAATACAACCCTCTATGAAAAATGTGCCTCAGCGTTATCCTAGAAGTTACCGAGAAACTTGAAGACCCATGGGAATTTATTTGATTTTATAAATTGTTTTTCTTAAAAATTTTTTCTCTCATTCTGTATGTTTTTAGTGAAGCTCAGTGCAACGCCCTAGCCGATTCTAGGTGCTAGCTTCATCTGATGCCACTCTCGGTTGAAAAAGTTAGGTTTACCCGAGCTTATTTCCACCCAAATGACTCTTGAACTTGCTAACCGGGATATTTGCACTCCGGTCGGAATTGCAAGAGATGTCTTTGTTCCGGTTGGAAAGTTCACATTTCCCGCTGATTTTGTCATCGTTGATTATGAAAGCGATCCTCGTGTCCCCCTCATCTTGGGAAGACCTTTCTTACGGACCGCTCGTGCTTTGATTGACGTTCATGGAGAAGAAATGATTCTCCGTGACGGTAATGAAAGATTAATCTTGAATATGAGACATGACACTTCAAGCTATTCAAACGAACCTCATCAAGAATCAATCAACATGATTGATGTCTACAATGTTTCACATGAGGAATATCGTGAAGATTTGTTTGCAACAAATCATCCAAGTGGCAATCCCACTTCTTCTCTCACTTCTCATACCGACTTAACTTCACCGGAAGTTATCAATCCATCGAGTGGCAATCCCACTCCGATTTCGGAACCCGAGACCAAGTCTTCTTCTTCTTCCCCCACACTTACTTCCATCGAAGAAAGTGATTTAATTTGGGAAGAATTCGAAGCTTATCTCGCAAGTGATTCATTTCCACCGGGAAATAGTAATCCTTCATCTCCTCTCCCTCCTTTTCATAATTCTTTAAGTGGCAGTACCACTTCTTCTTCACCTAGTCTCCCGATTTCTGAGACTAGCGACTATTTTCTTGAGGAGTTCGCCGATGAACTCGCTCTTATCACATTTCCACCAGGAAATGATGATCTTCCCTTTGATGCCGAATCCGATCTTCGAGAAATAGAGTATTTGCTTAACCATGATCCTATCAAGGAAATGGATTCTATTCTCGAAGATTCGGTTGATGAAAATTCTCCTAATGACAATCTTGTTGATACCATTTCTGAGATGTTCACCGATGAACATGCTCTTGATTACTCATCCCCACCATTATGGGATGATTATGATGATAATCTTTTTGATCTGAGACCGTTAATGATGATACTTATGATGATCCATTTGACTTCAAGGAAGAGAAAATCAAAGATTCTAAAATCTTGATTGATGAACTTAATCCACCTAGATCAAGTGATTTCCTTCCTTCCCCCGCGTGTGACTTGTTTTTCTTGAGTATTTTCCGAGGTTGATTCTTTGTCTTTAACATCAACTGAGGACCTCGGTTTTAATCGGGTATACTCAGTCATGAGAAAACCAATTTTTGATGTCTCCAATATATGCAACACCGGAAAAGAATGTAAAGAAGGCCACTAATGCTTCTTTAATTCTTAAGGATTTTAATCCTCCTCTTTATGAACTTCCTTTCCACAAAGAAGTTCCCGGGCTCGGAGCTTTACTCTCGTTTTCATCCAAAAATGAGGAAAAAGTTTTCAACCCCGGGATTATCACTTCTAAAAGAGTTCATACTTCTCTTCTCCCGAAATTATCTCATCAGGACTCTAAAGCTTTCAAAGTCATTAAAATTTTTGAAAACCCGATGGAGATTTTTCCTTGCTCTTATGGAGAGGACATCCGTATTTTGGATGTCCCGTGTCTCCATTTCTATCCCCCTTGACCAACTCAAGTATGGGGGGATCGGGTCAAGCTAAGTGACCTAAAACAAGCGCTTCGTGGGTGGCAACCCATGCTTATCCTAGTATAATCGTAGTAGTAGTATGGTAGTTATGTAGTAATGAATAAGTGTTTTGTTGTTGTGAGGAGGCTTGCCTCTTTCCTTTTCTGTGTTCCGTGTTGTATGTCTAGAATTTCCCGGATTTTTGAAGCCTCTCGTGCTCGCAGTTTTGTCTTACGATCACAAGAGCTTCACATCCTCAGCTTCATTTTGGGAATCCGATATCCAAATCTTATCGATTAATGTTTATCTTTAAGCATACTTAATCAACGGCTTAGGATTTACGTAGAGACCCTTCTGAAAACATTGAAGACAATGTTTAATTCTAGTATGAGGGGGGATCTATAGATTTGATTGTGTCTGCAGTCATTGTTTTCGCGTAATCACGTTTTTTACCACCAAAATTTCAAAAAAATGAAAATTTTGAAAAATTTTCAAAAATAAAATAAGTGTTTTGTCACGATTTTGACTTTCCTGCTGGGTATAATAAGAATAAATTTTGACTCGATCGAGCGTGTTGAGCTCTGGCTTGTTCCTTAACTTTTAGACTAAGCGTTCGCGGATCTTCACGAATAATAGAGTTAATTATGAGTTAGATGCTAAGCAAGGATTAGTTGGAAATCTTAAGAGCTCATAAGTGTAGTTTGTGGCTTTTCTCTCTCATAAGCTTCTAACCGGACTAATGATATGTGCTCTCTTCGAAAGTTAAACTTTAAATCAACAATTTTTGAAGTATGATCGATATCAATAATTTTAGTCTCAGTTCAAATTTATACTTAAATTTTCTAAAACGAAATTTTCTCTATATCATGGTAATGTAAAAAAAAATGAAAAATGAGGTAATAATAATATAAAATGTGGGCTAATAAAAGTTTACTGCATCTTGTCGGCTCACAACCGATGTTGCAGTCTTCTAAATAAGGCACATAGTAATTATCCGAGACTGATAAAAGTTTGTTGCATCTTGCCGGCTCACAACCGATGTTGCAGCTTTCTAAAAGGTCGAGGATTTCCTTAGTTTAATATGTATAATTTATATTAAGTGTATGTACAAGTAAATTAATAAATATAGGGAAAGTCTCTTTTTCTTAAATTTAAATATGCTTTTGAACTAAGACTATTACACTTTAAGTTGTGATTTTATGTATATACGGGAAATCCAAGGGTTTTGAAACCAAAGGTCCGTGAGTCCTGATACTAGTCTCTGTGGGGTGTCAAAAGCCTGGTCACTTAGCCGCAAGGTTGGGATGTGCCGAGACGAAAGTCGCTACATGGGATGATCTCGCCTGCAAACTCATTACTTTTTGGGTGGAACGTGACACATAGAAATTTTGCAAAATGTTTGATCTATGGTTGAAATTCGAAATAAGCACATTCACCTAAGATATAATAATTGCCGGGAGCGAAAAGTTCACAAGGTACAAATATAAGTAGTGTTAGCATCTTAACCTATATTTAACGGTGATTCGTTTTTTAGCTTGGTTTGGACGAATGAAAAGTCGAGAATGATGAATTTATCTTTTTGAGCATTTTTGGATTAAAGTGCCTTCTATTCCGTGACCTTAAAGTTATGAAATAACGAAGTCATACATGTTAGTTAGTTGCTTAATATGAAAAGTACAAAAAATGAGAAAAAGGAAAAATAAAAAAATATGTGTGGGAATAAGTGTAAATATTTAAAAATGGTCAAAAACGGGGCTTTTCGAAGCTATTGATTCTTTAATTCCCCTCGATGAACACTTAGCTACTTTTCGAGGTAATTAGTCGAGGGGGATTGAGATTCTTAGTTTTCTTAAGTGTTTACTTATGGCATTGCGTGAGGACACGGCAATATCTTAGTATGGGGGATTTTAGTATGTGCTTAATTACACATACCTTTTACCTATTAAAACGAGCTTAAATAACCAAAAACAAACATAAAATGCCAAATATATGCGTGTTTTTGGTTTATGCTGTGTAGGTACCAGTATTCACTAAAGGACAAAAAAGCGAAGCCAAAACGGACAAAACCGAGCACAGAATGGAAAAGCATGAAAAAGTCAAAGTCAAAGTCAACCCAAAAAGTCAACAAGTCAAAGCCGAAACCGAAGAAATACTTAATGGGCCAACCCGCACCCATTTAATGGGCTGGGTCAGCCCATTAAGCCTTGATTTATAAAACTTATAAGTTTTTAAAAGCCTTAAAAGCCCAAAATCCTTTGTAACCAAACCGGCCCAAAACCAATAAAATAAGCCCAAACCAGATAACCCCGTTAGTCCTATAACCTCCTTAAACCTTTGCACCGTTAGTCCAAAAGGACTAACATTGTTAGTCCAAAAGGACTAACGATGCAACAACTTAAAAAAACAGAGCCTAAACTCCGTTTAAAATTGTAAAGTACTAGATACCAAATCCACTTCCCGCCATTATTACTATTCATCATCATGTCGTTTTCTTCTAAACTCTTTACCCCAAAAAAAAAAAAAAAGAAATGTCACTTTCCCAATAACCCCACCTCACGATGCACACAAGCACCTTGGCAATCCTCATCGTTTTATTGGACATACCTAATCAAGGTTTAGATTGAAGACTTGGGGCCAAGCAAAATGAAGGGGCTACGATGATGATTGACTTCTCTCACACACAGAAACACACAATTGAGCTCACTCACAGGAAGTAGCAAAGCAATAAGACCCAAGACTTAGAATTTTAGAATAAATCAGGGTTCTTGTAAGCCTTTGGGCGGGAGTAGTTTTATACTTTAGTTTATTTTTAGCTTCATATTATTGTTTTGCTTATTGTACTTTTTTTTAAAAACGCTTTGTAATGATATTAAGTTTTAATGCAATTCTAAGTTTTAAGTTATAATCTGGTTTTTTAAGATTAGGCCTTTTTTGTTAAAAACTGTTTTGTAAGCTTTCTTAACACTGTTTTTTAACTTGTTACTTAGTTGTTTACTTGAGCTAAAGGAAACTTTTCTATAGTTTATATAGTTAAGCCTTTTACCCAAAAGTCACCAAAAATCTTGCAAAAATTCATGGAGCAGGTAAATCTTGGATGGCCAATGGGTTAGAGCTTTTTGGAAGCATTATGGTTGATTTATAGCCCAATTTGATGTGGCCTTAACTCATTCACAAAAAGCTTTGGACTTTTGTAAGTTACAAATTTCAATTTTAGCTTAAAACTGCTTATTTGCTTATTTACTGTTTATTGTTGCTTATTACTGCTTATTATTGCTTATTGTTGTTATTTATTGCTTATTTGTCATTTGCTTAAGTTTTTAATTAAAACTGCCTAATTTAGTGTTAAAACTGCTTATCTTTGTTTGCTTACTTTTAAGTGCTTATCAGTTGTTGCAACTTGCTTATTATTGCTTAATATTGATTGATAACCATCTGTTTTCAAGGAACCTTGCTTTATCTTTAAAATCAGCTTTAAAATAGATTTTTATAACTTGAAGGGGTGTTTGGTTTAAGGACCAAAATGGGTCAAAACTGGTGAAAAATTGTTAAGTCGACTTTCAGAAACGCACCTGTCAATGTCGTAAATGGCAGCTTTTCGGGATACCTTGTGGCCACGTTATAGCTGTAATAAGGTATTTGGGTATGACGGATTGTGTCCAATTTGTAGCAGATTGGTTTAAGAAAGAAAAATATCAAGGCACTTACGCTGAATCAATTCATTTTCTTGGAAATATACAAGAATGGGAATTTCCGCACCATATTCAGAAAGTTATACCTCCTAAAATGGACAACCCACAACCCGGTCGTCCAAAAAATACAAACCGAATAAAATCACAAGGTGAGGAGCCAAGATCTATACATTGTAGCAGATGCAGACAAGCGGGACACAAACGTGATCAGTGTAATAAACCAATTGTCGTTGAGACGCCTGTAAACACACGTACACAAAATGATCAAGAATTTCCAAGAAATGAACAACCATCATTCTACGACCCACACCAAGAATATGACAACACTTTCCAAGGTTATAACCAATACGCATCACAGCCATACGATCAACATCACACAAACACATCTCAAGCATACGATGGAAATCACACACATTCGGATCAAATGTATGACCAATACGATTCTCAACAAAATGCATCACCACATCTAGATTACCTAAACACTGATGGTTCAAATAGTTGGGTTAACATGTTTGGTTTTTAAACATTTGTATGTTTTTATGAATTATAAGGGTTTGTTGTTTTTTTATTTAATATATTGTACGAATGCTGTAATGTATTTCATTTTCAATGTTGCGAAATATGTTAGTACGACAATAGGACATGAGCACATCAAATGTTGGCTTTAAATACTCTCTACAACCTCAATGTGATTGATTCAAAATAGTAAATAGGGCTACGGGTCACACTATATAAACCACATTGTTGTAGTTCAACTCTTACAACAACATTACATTGTTTAAGAAAACTCATTTTATAGTTCAAACAATGACATTCAAGGTTCTACTACACCATTATGGAAGGTTCACTAGTCCTCCTGAAAGAAAATTCATTGATGGGTTGGTTGCTACCGTAGATCCTGTAGAGTTGGACAACTTTTCAACAAATCAAGTGAAATTGATTTTAACAAACTCTTTGGGTTACAATTTAAACTCCTAAACATTTCTTTATCTAAGGAATCCTAATTGTAGTTTGGATTCAGGTCTTATACCTTTGGCTAATGCTATACAAGACCGCGACATGTTACTCACTTATGCTCAAACTCATCAAAACTGACTACATGTGTATGTATCTCGGGTGGAGATATCCTTACTTGTCGTGGACGACCAACGCAAAGATGAGAGAAATAAAAAAGAAAATCAAGGAAAACCTTCTTGTTCAAAAAGGTTATTTTACTAGTTAATATATAACTATATTTTATGATTGTTTTGTCGTATTATGATTTTACAACTTATATTATCTCATGCTTGTTTCTATCATCAATTTTCCTAGTTATGTAGGTTGTAACAATAAACATTGAAGTAACAACACAATAAAATTATATATTCAAACAACGAAATGACTATCATTTCTGACACCAATAAGACTTATCAGCTTTGCTATATGCAAAATATATATATATACATATATTTGCACACCTAAATATTTTTAACAAATCAATTTCAATTCACACTTAGTCCTTTGACAACATGTCAACGTCTAACAATTCTATGTTCGAGTTTGAAGTACACCACAACGGCGAATTTAAACTTAACCCGCTAACCTATCAAAATTGTTCAGTACTAATATAAATGTTCTACCGATAGGTTTTGAAGATATGGTTAGCTATCTTACCAGAAAAATACCAAGACAATTCACTAATCTGTATTACACATTGCCACCAAATAACACGTTATCATGTATGAAAGCAATCAAGAATGATTATGATACTAATTTTATGTACGACATTGCAAAAGTATTTTAGGGGGGAAGCTACCAGATATTTTTGTTCTACATTATCAGATAGATCTAAGACACGGTGCTGAACCAATGATGCACTCTAGAAGAATCATTTGCAGGTATCATTTCTGAAGAAACTAAAATAAAACTAAAAGAATCACTCAACTATCTACATCAAATGCAGAAAAGAAATAATAAAAAGTTTGATTACTATGAACTTCTTGGTGAACTAGGATTTATTAATAAAACAAAACCTACCACACCCTACACGCAAACCATTTTCAATTTTGTGGTTCACAACAACGGTCAATTGGTGCTCGATGACACAAAAACCACGATGTACGTCAACGGTGGAAAAATGAACATCAACATTCCAAGAATGAAACTAGTAGAGCTGAAACAATTTTTGTTTAATATTTTGGGTACAAAGATTCATGCTCTTTATTATAAAATACCTCACAATGGCTTTTCAATAACCGTCAAACTTAGAAACAACTATGATATGCATGTCATGTTTGATATATCTTCAGCGAATTACAAATTGGAAATTTACATTGACCACCTAGGTGTCGATTTTATTATAGCCAAATATATTTTCCCAAATGCTAGCTTGACAGAAATGATGAACCATGTAATAACCAACTACACAAGTAAAAGCGAAGACAGTAACAGGGAGGTAACACAAAATGATTACACTTTGGATCAAATGATTGAATGGGCGAAACAAGAACACTTTGAAGACGAGGAAATCAAAGAAGTTCAACGTCGACATTTGAAGAATCGTATGTACTAATATTCGTGTAACTCGATATGTATTAACAATATCTTTTCAATGTACACACTATGTTACTCTTTTTCTATCAATTCAATAAATATGTACGGATCTTAATAAAACAAGTCAATGATAAAGACTAATCAATGACAATGTCAATTATCTCTTATAAATATACGAGATATATGACATGATTTGACAGTGATTTTAAGTTTTGCAGTCTATTGATAAAGACTGCCCATACTATTTCCCCTATATCAACTAGGTTGTCACACACACACACACACACACACAAACACACACACACACACTTTTATTCTTTCTACAAAACAGGTCTATGGCTTCTTCTTCAAACGAGGCACGTAAAACAATTGTTTCCAAACTACAAAGGGAGCTTGAAGCTGAGGCCACATTTGCAAATCAGTTGTTGTGCAACTTAACTCGTTATCGTGAGCAAATGCGTATCCGTGAGATACAAATGACAATGATGCAAAATATGCCTACAACGAGCCTTAATAGCTACGGATTACATGCTCTACTCATGACCCATGAAGCGGATATACGCACAATAAACAATGGCAATATAGATTCTTGAGTAATATTGCTTAAGACGAACTTGCTAACCATGTGTGTTGTTGTTTGTTTTTTATTTAAGTAGAAAAAATAAGGTTGCCAATCTACTAGATTATATCTATTTTTTCTACTGTGTATTGCTTTTAATGGATAATGAGAATCAAGATTGTTGTTCGTTGAAGTATTTCAAGTTTTTAATCTTTTATACAATGATAATGTTTACAATGCATTAACAAATGTCACGTATATCTTAGCAACATTTAGAAATTTACAAAATATATGACATGCTTTGAAAATGCATTTGCTTTTTACTGTATCAAATAAGACTACTCAATGACAGCCTTATTTATCACTTAACATTTTACAAGATATCTGTCATGATTTGACAACATGTATATTTTTTACTGCAACTGATAAGACAACTCAATGACAATGTCAATAACTGACAAATCATCAACTATTTCTGACATTGAATGACTAATCAATGCAAATATACTTTTTACTGCAACTGATATGACAACTCAATGACATCACTTAAAATGTCACGCGATTTATGACAATAACTGACAAATCATTAGCTTTTTCTGACATTGAATGATCAATCACTGCAAGATTCTCAAACATATTATCAATCACACAAAGTATTAATTCAATCTTCTTATTTTCTACAATGGCTACGAACCCAAATGATGTAAGGTTAACTATCATTATGGCACTCCAGGAAGCTCTCGACGAAGAGGCTTGTCTGGAAGAATAAATTTTAAGCTTAACTCATCGATTTGCTGATAGATTCACAAACCGAAGGCCTGAAATTAACAGGCTTAATTCATTATCAGATGACCCACTTATCGAGTATGGTAGGTACGCCCTAGGGTGCATGACAGGGCCAGACATGAAAAAGGCTGCATACTTGAAAAGCGTCAGGGATGAGTTGCTAAGGAGCATGGAAGAAAAGCGACAACTGATCGCGAACTACAGGGAAATGTAAAAGCTGTATTGCTTAACACCAGTTTGCTAACCATGTATGTCATTGTTTGTTGTTGTTTTCATGTTTTCCATTCGTCTAAATAAGGTTGGCCATGTACTCTTCTACGCATCTGGTGTTTCCTATGTTGTAATGCTTTTAATGACTACCATTCATTTTAAATTTTAAATTTTGTTTTTTATAAATGTAAAAATATAGTTATACAATTGTACTAAAAAAATTTCAAAATAACCCCAACTGACACACTTTGCAACAGCATATCTTATGCATATTAACACTATTTCGAACAAATTTTGGTTCACTAGGTAGACCTAATCAAAGATAACACTAATGACCAAATAAACAAAAAAATTTAAACAACGAATACAATAATGCTAAACTTCACCGAAAACTATGGATATCATTTTTTTTTTTATGTATACAAACCCTAAAACTACACTTTTGAAATGAATTTTTTTTACAAATCATCATAATATTTGCGCGATCAACAAAAAAAACAAAAAAAAAACAAATCACTATTACTTTTGCGCGATCAACCTACGTGGCACAATTTTTTTTAATAAAAATTAATAATCATTGTGGTGGTGACACGTGTTCATCGAGTTGACCACCACCTAACTTGCGCGATCAACTAGGACTATTTGGTAATGTCAGACCCTCGTAGTCTCTGCGACAAAAGTGAAATCTGAAATGGCCAATTCGTTAAAAAACGCTTTTCATTCATTTTCTTTTCTTTTTCTTCTTTAAGTGCAACTCAAGAACACAACTTTTTTTATTTCATTTCATTTTCTTTCCTTTTCTTCCTTTACTTATACTCGAGAACACAGTGTAAAAGGATGATGGGGTTTTCAAAAGAGTAGTGATAAGGAAGCCTAACAATAGACCTACACCATACAATTCATGCAAAGTGTCTTAAACATATTCTCTCTCATCATTCTTCACCAATTAACTTTTAAAATTAACCAATCACAATTATGAAACCACGTTTTGAGAGGGTAAGAACGCAAATATGTGATTTTTATTTTGTCCTTGCCAAACACTATTAAACAGATTATTGCGTTATCAAAACGAAATAAACAGATAATCTCAAGGCTGTCAAACTCGCGAGTAAACTCGTAGGATCGTACGATCCTATGTGAGTACCAGCAAAAAACGTGTAGAATCGTGGTAGGATCGCATATGAGGTGGGATCGTAGAATCGAACGTAAACTCGTAGGATCGCGTGCCGATACGAGTTTACTAAGCTTTATTATTTTTTTTAGAACGGCTGGTTAGTTGTTAGTGGTTCAGGTCCAGCAGTGACATCCAATTGGGCAGTATGCTATACCCTCAACCCGCCTGTACTTCCTCGGTCCTCCTATTCCACCTGAAGCGGTAAAAGTCCTGGGTGGGACTCGAACTCGAGACCTCCCCTAGCGAAACATCCCCTCCCCAAGCTCTTAAGGAATCTTGATGGCCAACTGAGCTAGCCCCGTTGGTTTTGAGTTTACTAATCTAATGTCTATCTTATGTTTCTAGCTAGTTTTTAGCCCATTATTTTTTTAAGCCCAACAAATTAACAAAATAAAAAATACTAACTTAACATTGACGGTCAATTTTCTATTTTCTAATCATACTAAACTTAAGTATCTGCTTTTCCAAATCACAATTTTAAGATGAAAACTAATTATCTTATTCTCATCTTCTCATAATCTTATTGATAGGATCTTACGATCCCGATTCGATCCTACAATCTTGATCCTGCAAAGACAAAAACTATCACAGGTAGGATAGCGAGTTTGATAGCCTTGATAATCTATCTACAAACACCCCTACGTTGAACCAGCAAGCAGCAACTTATTATTAGGTCTTTTGAGCCCGAAATTTGCCATAGACGTCTCCTTGCTGCTGCTGCACAGGTATCCCCTGCTCTCTCTCTCTCTCTCTCTCATTTATGAATTTCTTCTTCTTTATGGCTTCTCCTCTTATACTACTCAGCGACCATATCAATTTTTTTCCTAACTGGTATAATGCTTCAACCGAATTCACTTAGGGGGTGTTTTTTAACCTTATTTATGGGCTTTCCAGGTTATCTTTTTTCGGCTTATTTTGAAACTCGTGAGATTATATAAGCTTATTATCACATAATAAACTGATATAAGCCATAAGTCTCAAAATATGCTTAAACAAACACTCCCTTAGATTCTATATAAATATTGAATACAATTATTCTTCGGTATGTAAGTGGGTGTTTGGGATTGCGTTTTTAGGGAAATTATCTGATTGTTGTCTTTGCGAAACGCAAATAATAAGAAAATAGTGTTGACAAACAATTTTAAGAAATAAAGTGACTCTATGCTAAAAGAAAAAGCAGTTTTGAGAAAACAAGTTCTTATACTTTGGAAAACGTAGTTTTCTGAATGATTAATATGTTCTGCAAACACTTTATAGATGATGATTGGGTAATGCACAAAAGAATAATCAATTTTAGACCAATTCATAGTCATAGAGGGGTGGATATTGGTAGGGCACTTTTGGAATGTATAACCGGATGGGGTATAAAGAATGTTATGACCGTGACGGTTGATAACATTGCTTCAAATGACAAAGCTCTCGAATACTTGGTAGAGAATTTACCAACTAAGTATGATAATGGTAAACATTTTCACATAAGATGTATGGCTCATATTTTAAACCTAATTGTCAAAGATGGTTTAAAAACGTACAAAAAGGAAGTAGATACCATAGCCTTGGCCGTGAAATACATAAAACATTCGAGCCAAAGAGTTACTAACTTTAAAGAAAGTGTTGAAAATGCTACCGATTCAAAGAAGTTTTTGATTTCCGAATGCCCTACACGATGGAATTCAACACATGATATGTTGAAAACCGCCATTGAGTTAAAAGATGCTTTTTTGATTATGATTTTAATAACTCTTAGTTTTGCACGAGACCGTTTGAGGAAGACCCCTAAGCGGGCTGATTTTGAGAAGTGTAGAAAGGTAGTTCAATTTTTGGAGAAATTTAAGGGAACAACCGAACTTGTGTCAAACGTATCAAGTCCCGTTGCTCATTTGTGGTTTGGAGAGGTACTTGATATTGATAAGCATCTTCGTGAGTGGCAAGCAAATGCTCATTTTAAGGACATGATTGTAGACATGAGAAAAAAGTATGACAAATATTGGGGTGATTACAAAAAAATCAACCATTACATGTACTTTGCCGTTATTTTAGATCCCACGATGAAGTCGGAAATAATTGGCTATGGGTTTAAGCATTTGATAGAAAATAGGTTGTATGCCAATGAACAAGATGGGGAAGAATAGTCCAAGAGACGCCATTCAATTTTTAAAAACCCCCAGACGAATTATTTAAGTGCCAAATTTGTTGAGAAGGTTGAGAAGGCTATGGGATTATTGTTTGCCATATACAAAGAAAAATATGGCACAAGCACATCAAGTGACTTACCGAGATCAATGTCTAAATAAAAGACTAGCTCAAGAAGTCGCGTGGCGAATGCTTTCATAAATTCGTTAAAGATAAAATGGAAATAAGTGAGCGGTGTTGGTGGAAAGACGAGTTGAAAAACATTCTTAAAGAACCGCGTCTAGAGCTAGAGGATGACGAAGACTTCGACATACTTACTTGGTGGAAGATAAATAGTCCACGATTTCCAATCGTATCAAGGATGGCGAAAGGTAATAAGAATTTATTTTTTTGCTAGTTGGTGTCTTTTTTTTTGCTACTGTCATAACAAAGTAAACAAAATTGGCATACAAACTAACTGCTACTTGGTGTCTTTGTTACTGTCATAATACATAATTACATACTGTCATATTTTTTTTTTGCTACTGTTATAACAAACTTTGTTATGATATCTTGGTGTCTTTGTTTTAGATATCTTGCTACTTTGCTACTTTGCTACTGTCATAGTTTGTTAATACATAATTACATACTTTTTTTTGCTGCTGTCATAGTTTGTTAAACAAAGTAAACAAACTAACTGCTACTTTGGTGTCTTTGTTTTAGATATCTTGTGCATCCAAGTATCCATCGTTGCTTCCGAATTTGCCTTTAGCGCGAGCGGTCGCGTTTTGGACCCGATAGGAATTTTTTTAGCGCCAATCATTGTATGATTCTTTTGGTATGCCACCAAGATTGGATTCGAACATCAAGTAGAAACCCACGATGGATACGTTGGAAGATTTGATGAAAGACGACGAGCTTGCTAAAGGTAAACTCGATAACTCATACATAGTTTTTTATTGTGATTATAGATTTGTAATTCGTTTCATCGTTTGTTATGTTTTTCTAGAAATTCAAGAGGGGTTAGACAAACAAAAGGGAGAACAAACTCAAGGAAAAGAGAAGAATGCTAAGCATGTAATGAATTGTTTTGTTGTAATATTATGGATTTTTTTGTTGCTAACTAGTAATGGATTTGGATTTAATTTGTTGCTACTGTAAGTTGAATTTGGATTGAATTTTGATTTGCATATGCTGTAACTTGTGTTTGGAGCAGCTACTGTGACAATTTTTTTGTTGCTATTTTGAAATTTCGGGCCTGATAGCCCAATACCGAAACCGATCCCGAATTTGCCCGAGTAATACTGAAACCGACCGAGTACTAATCGGTTCGGTTTCGGTCCTGCATTTCGAGTTTATTCGGTTTCGGTTTGAGTCGGGACGGGTCGGGACGGGTCGGTTTTGGCCCGATGCTCAGCCCTAGGCTGGTTAGTTGTTAGTGGTTCAGGTCCAGCAGTGACATCCAATTGGGCAGTATGCTATACCCTCAACCCGCCTGTACTTCCTCGGTCCTCCTATTCCACCTGAAGCGGTAAAAGTCCTGGGTGAGACTCGAACTCGAGACCTCCCCTAGCCAAACATCCCCTCCCCAAGCTCCTAAGGAATTTTGGTGGCCAACTGAGCTAGCACAGTTGGTTTTGAGTTTACTAATCTAATGTCTATCTTATGTTTCTAGCTAATTTTTAGCCCATTATTTTTTTAAGCCCAACAATTTAACAAAATAAAAAATACTAACTTAACATTGACGGTCAATTTTCTATTTTCTAATCATACTAAACTTAAGTATTTACTTTTTCAAATCATAATTTCAAGATGAAAACTAGTTGTCTTCTTCTCATCTTCTCATAATCTAATTGATAGGATGTACCATCCTTGATTTGATCCTACAATCCTGCAAATACAAAAACGATCACACGTGGTATCGCGAGTTTGATAGCCTTTATAATCTATCTACAAACACCCCTACGTTGAACCAGCAAGCAGCAACTTATTATTAGGTATTTTGAGCCCGAAATTTGCCATAGACGTCTCCTTGCTGCTGCTGCACAGGTATCCCCTGCTCTCTCTATCTCTCTATCTCTCATTTATGAATTTCTTCTTCTTTATGGCTTCTCCTCTTATACTACTCAGCGACCATATCAATTTTTTTCCTAACTGGTATAATGCTTCAACCGAATTCACTTAGGGGGTGTTTTTTAACCTTATTTATGGGCTTTCCAGGTTATCTTTTTTCGGCTTATTTTGAAACTCGTGAGATTATATAAGCTTATTATCACATAATAAACTGATATAAGCCATAAGTCTCAAAATATGCTTAAACAAACACTCCCTTAGATTCTATATAAATATTGAATACAATTATTCTTCGGTATGTAAGTGGGTGTTTGGGATTGCGTTTTTAGGGAAATTATCTGATTGTTGTCTTTGCGAAACGCAAATAATAAGAAAATAGTGTTGACAAACAATTTTAAGAAATAAAATGACTCTATGCTAAAAGAAAACGCAGTTTTGAGAAAACAAGTTCTTATACTTTGGAAAACGTAGTTTTCTGAATGATTAATATGTTCTGCAAACGCAATCCCAAACACGATATAAGTATGACATAGGTTCGATGATGTAAAACAAGGATCAAAAGGCCGAGTTATCGGTCATTACTCGCTACAAGGCTAGTGACCGAGTAATTGGTGATTACTCGCTCTAAGGTACAAACTTGGGTTTAACTCGGTTGGAAGTATTTGAAAAATTGTGTTAGTGTTTCTAAACATGTTTTTAGGGTCCTATGAACTATATGTCATACATATAATTTTGAATTTTTTTTTATATAAATGTTCCGATTTGAGAACTCCCTGCCTGGGCCAATTACTTGCTACAAGGTAGCTGACTAGCGAGTTCTACAACCATGCATGGGCTATTTTTAATGATCGAAGGTGGAGTAAATTACCGAAAAGAACGATTCATCTTTGTTCGTGTAGGTAGCAGGATTTTTATTAAAAAAGTAAAAAACCAATTAACAATCTTGTAGTAGAAGGTCCGATCAACCTTATTGGCATGTATGTCAGGAGACTTCCCAAACAGTGTACTTACAAAATCAGACGTGAACCTGAATTAAGATTGGTCTCCTTTAGTGAAGGAGTTCATTTGAGTGTTGTATGAAAAGAACACTAATGGTTCATGAGGCTGCTATGTCACAGGCCATGAAGATGAAGTGATGTGTTCCTAGTGCAAAGATGTAGATAGCCACTGAAGGAACAACTAACATTACAGATTTGAAAAAATTCTAGACCATCCTTTTGGTCAAAGCTCACATAGTGTACACCCTACATAAATAGTGGCTACTTACTTTTTATTGAAAGGCACCTAACAATCACACTATATACAATACAAATATTCCACACACATGTCCCAGACAGGAGTTGAACCAACAACCATTAGGTTGGAGGGCATCTCACGCCATCTCATAAATAAAAGCCCTTTGCTTTACAGTTTACTTTTGAGTTGGATCACATATTTAGGCTTACCTCCGCTCCGGAAAACCTACTCAATTAACATAGTGAAATGGGTTCTCTTGGTCAAATTTTGGTTTGAACAACAGGTTTGGCAAGACATATACGCAGGCATCATACAAGTAAAACTCCCAATATATTATATTGTTTGGAAAGGATGTTTTATTCAGTCAAATTGGGTTCGCATTGGTTGAACATAAAATGTGTTTGTGGCTGTGGATCTTGAGCATGGTTGCACACTCGTTAATCCCAACATGCTTTTACTTGAACAACTTGCACTTTTCTTGACTTCCATTTAGTGATACTATTTGGAATTTGGATGCTGTGTAGTGTGTACAACATTCACATGTTAAGAAGACTTGCTACAAATAAAAACAAAACCTCACCCTTACTCAGGTCCAGAATCGTGTTGGTATTGGCTTCATACAGAAATGCATATATGAAACTCATTTGAAAATCCAGCTACATATAACTAAAGATATTTGACACACTCATCACTGATGCTTGTGTGGCTTTCACATATCTGAATGTTGAATCACGTAAACAATCTACCATAAACTCCAACGAACTCGGTCATGCATTGATTAAGTTGTAATGATGTGTGGTCATCTTTATTTAGTGTGTGTGATAGTTTAATTATATTTTAAGCTGTGGATGTTGTGTTTCTTGCTAAGAAATTGAAAGCTATATCCTCGTTCTGTTATAGACGAAAGCTAGTTGCGTCTTTTAAACTGAAACAGTAGGCTTGGAATTTAAGGTATTCTTAAGTATTTCTCATGCATATTTGGTTTCCTCATATCTATGTCAGCTAATTATTGGCATTTGCTTCTTGGCAATCTTTGCTATTATTGCTTGAATAGTTTCTTCTCTATCACATGATTTTTGGTTACAATCCATTTATTTGTATATTACTAATTTTAACACAGATAAGATTTATAGTATGAAGAATATGACATAATGTGCAAGAAAAAGCTTATCTGGGATGCGTATACTTACAAAACTATAGTTCATGGACTTCTGCGTACACTTGAACTGATAGCCAATAGCAACATGCAACACTAAAAATCCTCTAATCAGTCTTTTGAGCTATATACACTAGTGATTTTCTTGACTGACTTATATTACTTTAGAGCTGGTTAATTGCAATGAGCACACAGAGGAATTTAGTCCCAAAAAAAATGACCATCCTGAGGTTGGTGCAAAGTCTGAATTTCCAGTCCTTCAACCCGGTATGCTCTTAGTTTATTTCCACCCTCTTATGTACCCATGCAAAAACCCTAATATTACATCGATTTGATGTCTTTAATAAATTTTATTGCCCTATAACCTTGAACTTTGAAAGGCATTTCTTTTAGAACTATCATAAACAAATTATGTGCTGTCTTTAAGTAGTTAAGAAAGAGCTGCAGTTTACTCAAGACAAAGGCCCTAACCACAGAACCATTTTATAAAACATACTAACTTGATTACTCATCAAGTTTAGTGGTGGTTTCTTTGTTTTATTGCGTGTATTACGTCAAAAATCATGATCATATGTTTTTTTAAAAGGACACCTTTACTTCCAAAAGGGTTCTTTTGGGTTATTGTTTTATTTCAAAGTAGTACAAATCAGGTCAAAATAAGGTGACTGTATCTTGTTTGGCGTCCAAACGGGTCATTGCGGGGTCAAAAGGATGAAAGTTGCCCAAAGTCTATTTTCTAGTGCTTACAACCAACATATTCTCTCAAAACTATTTAGACTCTTAATATCATTATAATTAGTTCTAAAATTTCAAACAAGGGTAATATCGTAAACTTGATCAAATTTCCCTATCTATTTTTAGTAGTGGACAATTAAATTAGGACATCCTAAAAAGGAAACGTGGATAATAAAAATAGGACGGAGGGAGTATCAATTAGACCCACTTTTGTAGTGAACCGTTGAAATTCCTCAATATGTTGCAAATTCCTAGAACCCCCTTGCTTATCTCCAAGCTCACCTATCAAATTTAAATCTCCAATAATTAAACAAGGTCCATTAAACAACGATTGCCTAATAATAGAATCCCAAACACGAGAACGTAACACACGGTCATGTGGAGCATAGACAAAACATATAGACAAGCATGACAAATGTGATCTAGTCGAAAAATCCCCTTTTACAATGATAAGATTTTTGTCGCCAAAATTTATATTAAAATTAAGTAAAGAGGTCCACCAAAGAGCCAAACCACTAGAACACCCAACAGGATCAACATAATAAGAACTTGTGAAGCATAAAGAGGATAATGTGGTCCGATCAATCAGATTCAATAGCCAGAATTAGAGAAGGAAACAGAGAGAAATTAAGTGAGAGAGTTTGGGACAATTTTCTGCATAATTCCATTGATAATCCAACGATTACATATAAAGAAACCCACAATTAACAACTACCCACATGGAGGAGATCATGGATCACCACTCCTTTATTTTAGGAACACTCCTAGGAACACTCCTAGACACACAGAAGCTAAACATAACTGAAATAAGCTAAACAAACAAAGCTAAACAAATAATTAATAAGACTAAATAAATAATTAAGTTGTAGCACTGACTTCGGTACGTATCAATCCCCACCGCTTGAAATAGCCTTGTCCTCAAGGCGGAAGTCAGGATACGCCCTCTGGAAACGCCATTTCGTCTCCCAAGTCGCATCTTCACGAGGAAATCCCTGCCATTTTACCAAAATTTCCGCCTTAGGCCGATACTTGCCCTTCTTGACCACCCTTTCCTCTAGAACAACTTCCGGCTGGGGTCCTGGGGATGGCAAAGGAGCCGGATTCTCATCAGAAGCAAGCGGAGTGGGCGGGTCACCTCTGCATGGCTTCAACAAGCTCACATGGAAGACATTATGGATAAGGGCCTCGGGGGGAAGCTCCAACCGATACGCAACAGGGCCCACACGTTCAAGAATTTTGTAAGGACCAAAAAACTTGGGTCCTATTTTAGCCGACAAACGAACTGCCACCGTTGACTGCCTGTATGGCTGAAGCTTCAAATAAACCAAATCCCCAACAGAAAATTCCACTTCACGCCTCCTAGAATCAGCTTTGGACTTCATACGATCATTAGCCGCCAACAAGTTGGAACGTAAGTCATGTAATACTTTGTCCCGATCAATCAGAAACTCCTCAACAGCTTGCACCTTTGAAGTACCCGGAACATACGTAAGAACCCGGGGAGGTGGGCGGCCATACACAGCCTCGAATGGGGTCATTTTAGAGGCCGAATGGACTGATGTATTATAACTAAATTCTGCCCATGCAAGCCAATCAGCCCATTTTTTTGGTCGGTCACCTGCAAAACAGCGCAGATATTGCTCAAGGGTGCGGTTGACCACCTCCGTTTGACCATCCGTTTGGGGGTGGTAACTAGAACTCAAACATAACTCCGTGCCCTGCAATTTAAAGAGTGCTTGCCAAAATGAACTAATAAAGACTTTATCCCGGTCACTCACTATCGTGGAGGGAATTCCATGCAACTTGACAATGTGTGACATAAATTCTTTGGCGATCGTAGCTGCAGTAAACGGGTGCCGGATCAGCACAAAATGGGCATACTTGGATAGGCGGTCAACGACTACCATAATGGTAGTGAATCCGTTAGAAGGAGGCAAGCCCTCTATGAAATCCATACTAATGTCTTCCCAAATTCGAGACGGTATAGGCAACGGTTGGAGCAACCCAGCGGGACGGCAGCTTTCTGTCTTGAACCTTTGACAAACATGACAATCATGAATAAACCGTTTCACCCCATCTTTGATTCCGGACCACCAGAAACTACCCTTCACACGAGCCAAAGTCTTATGGAATCCAAAATGGCCTCCTTCAGGAGAAGCATGAAAATGTTGCAAGACTTTAGGAATAAGAGAGGAGGTAGGGCTCAACAAAATCACATCCCCACGAAACCAAACACCATCCCGTTGCACCAAGTGAGACCTAAATTTTGTAGGGAAGCCCTCGGGTAAATTGTGATAGTAAGTATCCTGCTTTACTTCCTGTTGTAACTCTGCCCACCAGCCCGCTGTCACATGTGAAACGGCCAAGAAGCTAAACTCGGGCTGCCGCGATAATGCATCTGCCCCGATATTAGTCACTCCCCGTTTATACTCAACCCGGAAATCGTAACCCATCAACTTCGGAAGCCAACGGGCTTGAGCCGGTGTAGAAACACGTTGATCCAACAAATATTTAAGACTAATGTGGTCCGTCTTGACCACAAAAGGCCGACCCAACAAATAAGACTTCCACTTCCTGACCGCCTTTACTATAGCCAGCATTTCTTTTTCATAAGTGGACCAGGCCAACATAGATCCTTTCAAGGGGGCACTATAATACGCGATTGGTCGTCCCTGTTGAGTAAGGATGGCCCCAATACCCACCCCACTCGCGTCACATTCGACAGTAAAGGACTTAGACCAATCTGGTAAACCCAAGGTTGGAGTGGTCGTAAGGGCACGCTTGAGCTGTTGGAAAGCCGTCTCGGCCACGGAATCCCAAGAAAAAGCCGATTTGCCCACCAATTTATGAAGAGGAGCTGCTATCGTCCCAAAGTTTTTGATAAACTTCCGGTAATACCCCGCAAGGCCTAAAAACCCACGGACACCTTTAGCATTTCTTGGGGTTGGCCAATCTAGCACAGCCTGGACTTTGGATTGGTCAACTGCCACTCCCGAAGAGGAAATGACATGGCCCAGATAATTAACTTTGGAAACCCCAAAACAGCACTTAGTCACCTTGGCAGAAAGATGGTTAGTAGCCAAAATCTCCAAAACAATAGACAAATGTTGCAAGTGATCATCCAAGGTTCTCGAATAGACTAATATATCATCAAAAAACACAAGTACAAACTTACGTAGGTGAGGCCGGAAAAGGTCATTCATTAAACTTTGGAAGGTTGCCGGCGCGTTCGTAAGCCCGAAAGGCATCACAACAAATTCGTAATGCCCGTCATGTGTCCGGAAAGCCGTCTTACCGATATCATGTTCACGAACTCGAATCTGATGGTACCCGGACCGGAGATCCAATTTAGAAAAAATAGCTGCACCATATAATTCATCCAGGAGCTCGTCAATAACCGGAATCGGGTACTTATCTTTGATGGTGATGTCATTCAAGGCTCGGTAATCTACACAGAAGCGCCAAGTACCGTCACTCTTTTTAACTAGTATCACCGGTGATGCGAACGGACTACGGCTAGGCCTGATGAAACCTTGGTGAAGCAATTCCCTAACTTGTTTCTCAATTTCTGTTTTTTGGTAATAAGGCTGGCGGTAAGGACGGGAGCTCACCGGTTTAGCACCCGGCAGTAAGGGAATGTGGTGGTCTTGAGAACGGGTCGGGGGAAGGCCCCGGGGCTCCTGAAAAACGCTATCGTACCTCTGCAGTAATCTTTGGATGGCCAAACAGGGAACGGGGCCTGTCGGTTTGGGCACACCAAGAGGCTCAATCTGTAAGAAGTATGCTAACCCTTGCAAAGCTACGAGTTCATTGGCTGGAATTGCTTGTAGCTCGGTAGCCTTGAGTCCTTGAAGAGTATGTGTTGCCCCAGCTAACTTGAACCCAAATGTGAGTTTCTGATAGTCGATTTCCACCGGACCCAAAGTCTTGAGCCATTGAACCCCCAAAACAACAGGGCAAGCGGATACAGGTAAAACCCAAAAGTCGGTCAAAATCGTATACCCCTGTATAACGAGTGAAAGTTCTTTAACACGGCCTGGGCATAGCTCCTTTTCCCGATTTCCCACTATAACCTCAAAAGTGATTTCCCGGTCAATAATGAGGCCAAATCGGTCGACTAATGCCTGGTCAATGAAGTTATGGGTACTACCTCCATCAATTAGGACCACTACATCTTTGTTCTTAATCTTTCCGGGCAACCGTAATGTTTGAGGGTGAATAGTACCTGTAATTGCGTGGAAGGAGACTTCGGCTTGGGTTTCACTGTAATCGGCGACTGCTGACTCGGTGGCCGGAGTCGTGTCTTCGTCTTCCCCAACATCGTGTATCATGAAGAATTGAGGTTTGGTGCATCGGTGACCTGGTAAGTACTTTTCATCGCAATAGTAACACAAACCCTTCTCGCGACGTGCTTTAGCTTCTGTATTGGAGATTCTGCGAGTAGGAGGGCTAGGTAAAGCTAAAGTCGTGGTTGGGCTTGGGCCTAATATCCCAGCTGAATCGGTGCGAGTAGGAGGGCTAGGTAAAGGAGTGGTGGAGAAACGGACGGGCTGGGACTGTTTTTTTGCGAGGCCCAATTTCTCTTCTGCCATTCTTGACAACCCCATGGCATCTATAAGGGATCGAGGTTTCTTCATCTTGACTTCCAATCTGACTTCATCCTTGAGGCCCCCAATGTAACATGCCATTAAAAATTCCTCGGGAAGTCCATCCACCTGATGAGACAACTTCTCGAATGACTCCTGATATTGTGCTACCGTTGTCGTATGTTTTAGTCGGGAAAGAGCTTCGGCCGGATTTTCATAATCCGTCGGTCCAAAGCGTGCCAACAACGCCTGAGAAAACTCCGCCCAAGTCACTGGTCCTTTAAGTTTTGTGAACCAACGGTGCCATTGTAGGGCAATACCGTCGAGATGCATCGAAGCCACATCGACCTGTTCCTCTGGAGCAACACTCTGAAATTCAAAGAATTGGGAGGCCTGGTACAACCAACCAGTGGGATCTCCTCCGCTGAAACGAGGAAACTGAAGCTTGAGGTACGGTTTGGCCTTATCACCCGAGAGGATGAGCTTGCCACGTGAACCAGACGCAGTGTCGTGTCGTTCATGCTTGATGGTCTGGAATTCGTTCAGTAACTGCTGGAACATGTCGTTAACTTTTGCGAATTGATCGTGCGTTTCCTGCTGGAATTGCTCAAGCGTTTTCTTGTTACGGGTTTCCATTGGATCACGACTGCTCTGATACCACTAATGTGGTCCGATCAATCAGATTCAATAGCCAGAATTAGAGAAGGAAACAGAGAGAAATTAAGTGAGAGAGTTTAGGACAATTTTCTGCATAATTCCATTGATAATCCAATGATTACATATAAAGGAACCCACAATTAACAACTACCCACATGGAGGAGATCATGGATCACCACTCCTTTATTTTAGGAACACTCCTAGGAACACTCCTAGACACACAGGAACTAAACATAACTGAAATAAGCTAAACAAACAAAGCTAAACAAATAATTAATAAGACTAAATAAATAATTAAGTTATAGCACTGACTTCGGTACGTATCACTGAGATGCTCTGTCGGGCTCCATTATTGCTCACCATGAAAGACAAGTTTGGAGAAACTGCTCTTTTTCGTGCAGCCCGTTATGGCAAGACCAAGATTTTCCATTTTCTTAAAGATCAAGTGAGAAGGGAATTTCCAGCAGAAGCAGATATAAGGACCATTCTTCAAAGAGATGATAAGGCTACTATACTTCATGTTGCAGTAAATAGTGAAAACTTTGGTAAGTGTTTTTTTCGCACATCATTGATAAATTTCCTCCATTTCGAGTGTATGATATATAAATCTAATCAGAATTGGCTCGTTGCATTGCTGAAACATATCCAATCTTGATTGGTCAACGAGATGGAGACGGAATGACAGCTCTTCAACTTCTTGCTTGCAAGCCATCAGCTTTCGACACCGAATTTAAAGATAATTTCTTCAAGCGGTTTCTATACAAATGTATGTTTACATGTATAGTGCTTTTACTGCCTTATTCATTTATCAATCCTGATAGTTAAGCAGTAGAATGAAAAAAATATTAATATTTAATTCTGACCTCTTTCAGTCATAATTTCAAGTCCGAAAGATGGATATAGTAGAGTGCCTGTCGTGAAAGAAATTCAAAAACAATTGGTCAA
Source organism: Tanacetum coccineum (assembly GCA_026074375.1). NCBI lineage: Eukaryota > Viridiplantae > Streptophyta > Magnoliopsida > Asterales > Asteraceae > Tanacetum > Tanacetum coccineum. The sequence continues at coordinate 54,822 of BQNB010005422.1, read as the reverse complement.
AAGTGAATCTGCAAAGAAACTTGCAACCCTGTTGATTAAGGATAACACGTCATGGGCAGAAACAAAACCCATGCCTAAGCGTAACCGAATTAAACCCCATGTGTATGGAGCAGGTGCTACCACCACACTACAGAAAATGTCTTCAGCAACAGATGATATAATCACATATGCTGGAACCCCTGACTCTCCACTGTTTTTAGCTACAAAATCGGGTTGTACGGAGATTGTTAAGAAAATACTGGACGTTTACCCTCCAGCAGTAGAGCATATTGATGAGGACGGGCGTGACATTTTGCATGTGGCAATCAAATATCGAAGAGATGAGATCTATGAGACCGTGATCAAAATGAAGATTCCTTTGATGAGGCTAAGAGGGAAGATGGATAATTACGGAAACTCTATACTACATATGGTTGCCATAAAAGTTAGAGACCAGAAAGCGGAAGGTGACATCAGAAGCCCTGCGCTTGTACTAAGAGATGATTTAATTCTATTTGAGGTAATTAAGTAACTATAATTTGATGCAAATGAATCAGCGGATGGCTATACTAACACTTCTGATGTCTTTTCCTTGTTGTTGTGATCCAGAAAGTGAAAAGCATATGTTCAACCTTAGCAACGCTGCAGGTTAACAACGACGGTATGACTGCTGAACAACTATTTATTGAGAATAATGCACAGCTTCGCATTGATGCTAAAGAATGGATGAAGAGCACAGCTCAGAATTGCTCCATTGTTGCTGTACTCATTGCCACCGTTGCCTTTGCTGCGGCCTACACCATACCTGGAGGTCCAAATCAAAATACAGGCTATCCACTTTTTAAGAAGAAAGCCTTTTTTATAGTTTATGCAATAGCCAATGCACTTTCACTCACCTTTTCGTTGACATCCGTTATCATATTTCTTTCCATCCTCACATCTTCATTTCGGTTGGAGGATTTCAAAGCCTCTCTTCATCATAAACTGCTGATAGGCCTTACAGTGTTGATACTCTCAGTGTCAATGATGATGGTAGCCTTTGCAGCCACACTTATCCTAATCCTTCGTAGTAAGCGGGGTTGGACAAACATATTATTGTACACGGTCTCGTTTTTTCCTGTCACTGTCTTTGTGTCCTCGTATCTCCATCTTTACATGTTGCTCATTAAAGCTTTTAAAGAGCAAGTGAAGAAGATTATACATTCAATATCACCTCAAACATTGTAGTACTCTGAACCGTGCCCTAAAGCTCCAACTGTAAGTTTCACCAATTTGTCATTTAGACCATTCTCCTTAAAGAACCAAAATAATCTTTCTTTTGCCATGGGTGTTAATGTCAGTAAATTTGTAACTCTATACCTTTATCGTTGTTTTGCAGCTAATGTAGAAATTAAGCTCAATTCAAAGCATTGCTACATCAAATTAATCTGATGCAAAACGATCTCCTCAATTTCTCTAGCTTCACCTACGTTGGCTGCATAAGTATATGTGGCATGAAGTCTACATTGTAACTTTCAATGCATAGAACATCTCATGTATACATTTTATATATTGTATATCAGAGGTTGAGACATTTCTTTCTTTGTATTAATTCCTGTAATAAGTATGCACTTTTTTTTGGTGCTTATTATGTATAAGATTTGTTGCCGTTCTACAAAAATACTCCGTATACATAAAACATTTAAAAACACTTTTTACTAGCTGAATGTCTATATAATTTGAATATAAATATCTTATTATCTCTAGCATTTTTTTTCCTAGTGATTCACTTTTGACACATAAAAAAATCAGTAGAGTTGTTAACGGGGGGAGATGCTTGTTTCAATGGAGATTTTGAGGTTTTTGTTGTTTACGAAGATGAACTACAAACCAAGAAAAAGTTATCCAATAATATATGTATATTACTGATGATGTTGTACTTTTGTTAAAAGTTCTATTTTAGCCCCTTCACTTTAAAACTTATGTTAAGCTTGAAATATTATGAGGTGTTATTTTTTTTCAAAGCTCAAATAGTTGATGTATGTCTTGCACTATATGTAGTGATGATGTTAAATTTAACTTTGATTTGAACTAATACATTGAGCTATACATTCTTTCGCATATGGTTTTTAAAAACCATTTGAGCTTTTGAAAAAATCATATACAGCGAGAATGTTCACTTGTACTTAATATGTTACTACCGAAAAAATGTCGTTGAACCCGTATGTTTAACGACTCAAACTTCAAGCCAACTTAAAACAAGACATTGTATTTTACTACCGAAAAAAATTGAGCCCCCCCCCTTAATAAGAATTCTTGGCTCCGTCTTTGTTTACGGGTGCTGAATTATTAAGAAAAGCTAGAAAGATATAGTGTTAGTATCTAACTAGCGATTCACACTAGATAGTGCAGAACAATAAACAATAAGAAAAACAAACAAAAGAATGTTCAACATGGGCAAAAACGAGACCTCTTTTACTAATATGTTTGGTACAAAGTACAAGAAGAATGAAAGAATGGTACAGATTTCGTGATCCATAGACACCTTTATCTATATGTGAGAATGAGCAAACATCTCCAAAACCCTAACCGGCTGCCTACTTGGAGGTCCAGTAGTTTGCACTTCTTGTCGAACCCAAGTCCTCGAAACCTAAACACGTACAAAATTTAATTATAAGCCCCACGTCTTTACTAGACGAGTCCTTGTGTACTGGTCGAATCACCTCCATGGGTGCGCCTTTTGAAACATATATACTTTCATATATAGTAGTTCTTCAGTAAATTACTCCGTATCTATTTTATCCTGTAACGAATAATACAAATGGAACTTAAGAAAATACTCCCTGGAGAAAGGTTTGAACTTTGAACCAAGCAATTATACAACAAGTACACATTTAAAAAATATTTCTTCAACCCGTAATGTTCTGTGCTTTAATTATTAAGTAGTTTTTTGCTTTCGAAACAAACATCACAATAACAACCCTTAAAGAAGATTGGCAACTGTAAGGTGTAGCATTACAAGGTGGCCTTATATTTTTGCGTTTGCCTTTTGTTAGATAATAGTATTCATCCTTTAAGTCAAATAGTTAGGGGTTTAGTGTAAAATTTAGCTCTATAATTATAGGCATTATTAAGGTTTTTTGGGTTTCCCACTTCTAAGGCCCAAGCCCATTCCTTCCCCATAATTATTTAAAAGGTGGGTGCTGGGGGGGGAAGGGTTTCACACATTAATTCCTTCCAATCTGTTTGTTCTCTCCCTTTTATCTCTATAAAGGAGGTGAGGGTGGTTGGGTTTTGGACTTGTATTCTTTTTCGTACTCAATTAATATATTTATATTGAGGGTTTTATTTTTGTGCATTTTTTTTTAGTTTTTGTCAGACAGTAATTCTGATGGGGTGGGTGTGGGATGTATTGTTATGTGGTTATTCCGCATAGTGGTTCAAGGGGAGTAGTTGGAGGGAGGGGGGGTGGGGGGGGGGGGGGGGGTAGGATGTGGGGGGGGGGGGGCGGGGGGGGGGTGGTTGGGGGGGGGTGTGGGGTGGGGAAGGTGGGGGTGGGGGGGGAGGGGGGGGTGGGTGGGGGGGCGGGTGGGAGGGGGGGGTAGGGGTGCGTGGTGGGGCGGGGATCTCACCAGCGTGGGGGGGGGGGGTGGGGAGGGGTGGGTGTGGGGGGGAGGGTGAGGAGGGGATGGGTGGGAGGGTTGGGACATTGGGGGGGGGGGGGCGGGGGGGGGGGGGAGGGGGGGGGGTGAGGGTGGGAGGCGTGGGAGGGGGTGGGCGGGGGTGGGTGGGGGGTGCCCATCCTCCCCCTCATCTCTATAAAAGGAGGTGAGGGGGGAAGGGTTTCACACATTAATTCTTCCAATCTGTTTGTTCTCTCCCTCATCTCTATAAAAGGAGGTGAGGGAGAGGGTTTTGTACTTTATTCTTTTTCTTACTCAATAAATATATAATATTGAGGGTTATATTTTTGTGCATTTTTTTCTTTTTTGTCATACATAATCTGCTGGGGTGTGTTTGTCTTCAAGATCAGATTTATTCCGCACTAGTAACCAGGTTGTAGGGTGATCGAATCCTACAAGTGGTATCAGAGCCAGGTTGGGCCCAGTGGTGGTGTGGATGGTGTTCCCTCGGTTAGACCCCGGTTCGATGGTATTAGTGGATCCCAGTAAAACCTTGTACCGAAAGGAAGCCGGTAAAAAGGCGGGGTGTTCCGATGGTAAAGGTCGGCGGTATGAAAAAGGTGGGATCGTTGCTATAGTTGAAGGGGAGGCCCATGGTGGTTTGGGTTTGAGGGGAGGATTGTTGGGTATGCAAACCCAATCCTACATCAGTAGAATCATAATCTCAAAGTTAACATATAAGCTTGGTGGGCTACTCCTTCTATAATCAATTAGTTTTAGAATGGAACCTCAGTTGGGCTTATATGTTAGACTTAGTGAGTTACTGGGCCTAAGATTTCCTACAAGCGAGCTTTTCGATGTTTAACCTAGTATTCATACTAGCCATGTTAGCGGGTTCAAGGGGATCGTGAAGCTGAGGTTTTTCAGGTTAGTAACGATAGAACTACAGGGAGCTCAGGTTCGCGGGTTCTCTGGTTAACTAGGATCGATCAAGAAGAGGTCTTTGTTGTTTATTTTTTTTGGAAGGAACAAGATTGTTCTATTCTATTTGGGCTACCAGGTTCTCGACAACAAAAGTTCTTGGTGTTGAAGTTTTTTTACGTCAAGGAGCAGCAGGGTATCGACAGGTATAGGTTCTTGAGTTCTTCGATTGTCCGGGTTCGCGACAAGGTGTAGAAGACTTAAAGGAGTTATTGCACAAGGTACTTTGTTTGATTCGGTGTTGTGAGGTTTATATCATAAGGTTATCAGAATAAAAAATGGTCGGAGAATAAGTCCAAGACTTGTCGAGGTTGCAAGGTTTCTTAGGTTACAAGAAATTGTTTTGAAAAAATAAAAGTACGACAAGGGTTACTTCAAAAAGTGTAGGTTACTTTCTTGATTCAAGGGTTGTCGATTTGTTGGACGGTTTTATGCCACGGTTCAATCGATATTTGAGTAAGAAAGGGTCTTTTTTTGAAGGGTTTCTTGGTTTGATCGATTTCTAAGAAGGTTTATTCTTAGGGTTATATCGATAAAGCAAGGGTTTTTACAAACGGGTTACTTTGCTAGATCGTGCTTTGTGTAGGTAAATTCACAAAAGATTAAACGGTTAGCAAAGGGTTAAAAGAATGATGACGGGGACCAAGTCTGACATCGAGAAATTCGATGGGAAGAATGACTTCGCGTTATGGCAGGTAAGGATGAAGGCTTTGCTGGAACAGCAAGGATTAACTGCTTGGTAAAGGAGCAGAAAAAGGAATATCAGACTGGGTGGAAGATCAAGACGGGTAATGTTCTTGATTCTTGTAATCAGAGGTCTACACAACAATGTACGAAGAGTGGGGTCGCCAAACATTTGGGTGTTGCAGTGATACAGCAGCAGAATGGGTTGGTTAAGGAGACGAACGTGACACTCTTGGCTAAGGTACGTTGTTTTCTGATTCAGTCTGGTCTGTCCAAGGTTTTTTGGGCAGAGGATACAACCATGTCTACATATCTAGTGAATAGGTCACCATCATCAGCGATTGGATTTAAGACACCTATAGATATGTTAGGGATTTTTGGTTGGCTTGCTAGTATTAAGCAAGGGATGCTTGAACCGGTTAAGGTCAAGTGCATATTCCTGGGATACCGTAAAGGTATAGTCGGTAATAAGCTTTGAAGGTTAGATGACGTTACTTCAAAGGTAGTGCTTTACAGGAATATGGGTTTCAATGAAAGTGGGGAATACAAGAAAACTTTCATTGGTTCTGGTGTAGGTACGGGTTCAATGCAGGTGTTGCAAGGAGATAAGTTTGAGGTGGAACCACAAGACGGTCATACATTTGAGGTGGAACCTCATGAGAATGTCGGTCATGTAGTTGGTTCAAAGAAGTATAAATTCAGGATTTGATATACTATCATCCAGCACGTGATAGG
>BQNB010005422.1:0-46574 GCA_026074375.1 Tanacetum coccineum | reverse complement strand
GACATAGCTCTTTATCTTTCCTCTTCATCCCATTGTCTAGCAATTTCTTCATCCCTTGCAATCTGTGCCCTTTGTTCTTCATTCATTTGCTCTTCCAGTCTGATGGCTTTAGCAAAACTTAACCTTTCTTGTTCAATCTCTTTCTTAGACTTCTTCTTGGGCTCAGACTCTGTCATTATTGCTTTTCCCTTGTCTTTTCTTATCACTAGCAGTACCTTTTGTTGCACCAACAGTACTAACTTCTGCACTCCCTTTCTCACTATTTCCTTGATCTTGAATGACTTTAGTGGGAGTCACTTCTTGAATAAAAGGTTCAGTTTCAGTGCTTGCTTTCTCTTGAACCTCTGTATCAGATAATTTCCTCCCCTGTTTGGAAGAATAATCTTCAACATCTTCATCATCTTCAGAAAGAACAACCTTAGCTCTTTTCCTTGATTTCCTAATCTTGACTCTAGCCTCTAATTTCTTGACCCTGATAATGAGCTTAGTAAGAGCAGAACTGTAAGTTTTCTTTGTCTTCCTTAAGTCATCCTCCAATACTCCAATTCTGTCAGAAAGTCTGGTAACCAAATTTGTCAATTCATTAAGTTTTAAGCTACCCTCATCACTTCCATGTGAGTAAACAGCATGGAGAGGTGAGTCATGAGGTGTAGGAAAGTGGTGTTCTGCTCCAGGTGATGGTTGTGTTGGTGATGGTTGTGTTGGTGATGGTTGTATTTGTGATGGTTGTGTTGGTGATGGTTGTAATGCAGCAGCAGTGGTATTATCAGGTGAGTGTACAAATGAAGGTGCAGGTGAAGGTGAAGGTGAAGGTGAAGGTGAAGGTGAAGGTGAAGGTGAAGGTGAGTGTGAAGGGGAATGTTCAGGTGAGGGTAAAGGTGAAGATGTAATTCTTGAAGGAGAAGTGGAAGGTTCGGTAATATCGAGCATAGTAGGAAATAGAGCAACTTCCTGGCCTGAATATCCCTTTATAGGCCTCTTCATGTTGTTAAAAACTTTGTTGCTAAGAGAGGGTACATGATATGTTTTTGAGTGTTGTTGAAGTTGGTTCCTTTGCATATCTAGGCATATTTGAATGAACCTAGGGTACATTAAAAAATTATGGGGGCTTGAAATATTAGACACCATATGCTCAAAAATCATCCTAGAAAAATTATATTTCCTATTGGTAGCTAAACAGATAACAGCAGTTGCAATGTTACTACTAAACTGCTCCCAAGCAGTCTTCTTTGGGGTCGTTCTAGTTTGGATTCTGATTTGAATAAAGCAAAGATATTTTGGATAAGCTATTACTACTAAATAAGAAGCAACAAATAATGACAATTAAGCGAGTAAACTAATTTTAATCCCTAAAAATGTAAACTAAAATTATAAACCTAAGATTGGACAAAAGAAAATTTTAGGAAAAAGAAAAACATTTTTTCGCTTTTTGGATTAAAAGATATAATTTTTCTAAGATTTAAACTACTTAAAAACTAAAAAATAATAAAACTATTAAAAATTAAATCCTAAAATTTTTATAAAAATTATACTAAATAAAGAAAGTGTGCAGAAATTTTATAAAAATAAAAGCCCTAATTTTTACTTTTTGCTTAAAGTCTAATTAAACTAATTAAAACCTAACCCTAACTATTAATTAAAACTTAATAAACTAATTAAAAACTAACTTAGGGACTAACTGTGAAAAAGACTTAAGGACTAACGGGCTAAAACATTTAACGGGCAAGGATTAACTGGAAAACAACTAAAACAGAAAAATTACAGGAATGGTCCCTGAGGACTTACCCCGACAACAAACTAAGTCCAATTATAAACTTAAATTCTAAAAGTGCTTATCACTAAAAACTTAAAAGAGCAAAGTTGTAAAGGAAGCTAGGGAGAACAACTTTAACAAAAGCACTATGGTCTGAAACTCAAAGATAAGCTCTAAAAAGAGCTTCTTAATAAGCTGTTACAGAAACTAGGGGTTTGGGCTATGTTTTACCAAAACAGCTATAAAAAACTCAAATTAAGCTTAATGTGAAAAAGGAAAAGTGTTCTAAGAGGCTTATGAAATGCTTTATCTATGAATGCAAAGAAATCTAAGCTAGAAGTACTTTTAAACAACTAAAATTGAGCATGAACTAAGCAAACTCAGAAAATAAGCAAGATAGCACAAAATCCAAATGAGCTTAAAAGCTTAAAAAGCTAAACTAGACTCTAAAACTTTAAGGACTTATTAAACTACTTATAATCTATCTAATTAAGCTATAAAATCTAGACCCATAAGCTAAATTAACAAATTAAAACCTTAAAATTCCTAAGTACTGTTTTTGGCTTTTTAACTTTTTGACAGTAAGAAAGCAAAAATTAGCTATGTAAAATAAGCAAAAAAATGAAATCAAAAACTATCTATATTAAGCTATAACTAGACTTTAAAATGCTAAAAGATAAGCTAATCAATCCTACAATTACTCGACTAAAAATTAAACCAAAGGTAGCGGTACTAACTAGTGACAGCAGTACTAACTTTTTAGTTAGTACTGCTGGTGCAAACCAAGATTTAGGCTATGAAATAAGCTAGAAAATGTAAGCTAAAACTAAATTTAAGATAAGCTATAACTAAACTTAATCCTACTTGAATTCCTATCTAAATCTAAGCTAGCAGTACTAACTTCATGTTAGTAACTGCCACCTAGTACTAAAACTACATATGTTTAGTACTGGTGCACATTTGCACAATGCAAAACGAAAATACAGTTTCCTAAAGGAAAAAAACACTGCACTAAAAACAACTGCCCAAATGAGTGTATAAACAACACAGTCTAAGCAAAATCTAAGCTTTGAAGGGCTTAGATCTAAATTCCCTCACGAAGCAAAAAAGATAGTCAAAAACTGCCCTGGTGTAGAAACAAAGGTAATAAGACATGTCTTTTGAAAATCTGCATTCTAACTTATAAAAACTAAATGAAAACTATTCTTAAATGAAAACTCAGCTGACTTAAGCAAATTGCACAAGTAATTTTGACTTTTAGAGGTCAACACACTTAAGCCAAACACCCCTTAAAAACTATGACAGATTTTGAGAAAAGCTTTTAAGTTGAAATTTAATGAACAAGTATTAACTACCAGACAATTATCAGATTAAAACTACTTTAATAAGCATGATTTAACAACTAAATAAGCAATAATCTAAGATCTATACTATTTTACTATTTTTTGGTTTTTTAAAGGTTTTTAAGACAATAATATGAAAATTTATGATTTAAACTAAGAAAGTTAAAAACAGATAGACAACTATGATGATTTAGCTAGATAAAACTCAAATAAGCATTAATAAGCAAAGAGAATAAGCAAATAAGCAGATCTAAATATAGAAAGCAATGATATCATTATTTAAAGCTAGAATTAAAGGAAAATGAAAGAGAAACTTACAAACTCCTCTAGCTAAACAAGAGGACCAATAAAGGCAGCTACAAGCTCCCTAGCTTATTAGATAAGCTAGGGTAAAGTCCTTGGGATCTCTTCCAAGTTAAGATCCCCTTCCAAAAAGCTCTAATCTAAATAGGTCCATGATAAATGTAAGTTTAAACTGATTTAAGGTTTAAGTAAGATTAATTCTGAATTCAATAAACTCTATTTCAGCTTATAGACTGAAAGTGCTTTAAATGAGCTTATTAGCTTATTTAGACAACTTAGCTTATTTAGACAGCTTTTGAATAACAAGAAAAGAGAGTTTATGAATGATTTAAACTAAATTTCATTAATAAAGTTACTGATTACATTACTTGGAAAGGAGATTACAAAACATTTTAAGGAAAATTACATTTAAGAAAAATATGAAATTTAAGCTAGACTAAATTACTAAAAACTTAGATATTTTTCTCTTGTGTGTGAGAAGTGAGGCCTATTTATAGGTCCTGAAAGAAGCTTCTAGGATCTCTTGCCCTGCTCTCTAATATTTCAATCTCAACCAATCATTTCTTCAAATCATCCCAAAGCAAAGTCAATTTTTTTAAAATTTTTAAAAAAAAAAAAAAAAAAAAAAAAAAAAAAAAAAAAATAATTTTTTTTTTAAGAATAAAAAAAAAAAAAAAAAAAAAAAAAAAAATAAAAAAAAAAACATAAAAAACAAAAACAAAACAAATAAAATTATATATATTATATTATATAAAATAATTTTATAATAAAACAAAAAAAAAAAAAAAAAAAAATAAACAAACACAAAACAACCAAACACAAAAAAAAAAAAATTTATATTTTATTTTATTTAATATATTATATAATATTTTATTTAAATATATTATTTTTATTTTTACAAAAAAAAATAAACTTTTTTATTTTTTATTATAATTTTTTTAATATTTTTTTTTTATTTTTTATTTATTATTTTATTTTTTTAATATAAAATTTTTTTAAAAATTAAAAATTTTTTTATATTAACCTTTTTTAAAAAAAAAAAAGAACCCCCACGACTCCAAAAAAAAAAAAAAAAACCCATCCCCCCCCCACCCCCCCCCAAAACATTCCTATAATCAACACCATATCCCCCATCCTCTTGCCACCCGACGAGACCAATCCATAACGATATTGACGTATTGTCTGCATCTTTTGAGAGAGTTTTTCGCACAAAAACCCCACATAAATTTTGTGCTTTTCACCAATGTTTGACGTGGCCATTGATTGGGAGAGGTTAATAAATCCTTTGATACCTACTGAATATGTCCCTCTCATTTGTGTAGCGGCTCATAATTGACCTACCGCACCCTTAAAATAAGAAAACCCTTTTGATTTACCCAGAATGGTAGAAAGGTTAGTGAACAATGAACCGTAAAAAATGGGTTGGCCATCGCCCAAATTTATCGACAAGTAAAACTGTTTATAGCTTTGGCCATTTTTACACTTTCAGTCCCCTCTCATTTCATTCCCTTTTTAGTTATAAATGACTTTCGGGATTTGCAAGATTGGTCCTTGGAGTTGTTATAAAAGGAAATGGGCTTTGTTGACTTTTATTGACCAATGTTTGACTGAGGCTTGATTTTTCTGGCTTCGGCTTTGAATCTTTGGCTTTTTTTTGAACTCTTCTGATTTTCGTGTCCGTGTTTGCTCGATTTTGACTGTTTTCTTGTGATTTGTGACTTATCCATACCTGCACACACAAAACATAAATACAAACATATTTTTGCCATTTTTGGACTGTTTTGGGTTTAATTGGGTTATTTTAGGTATAAACGGATATGTGTATTTTAACCCACAGCCCACACTTATCAAAAATATCCCCAAACTAAACGATTGAGTGTCCTCACGCAATATCACATGCCTTAATAACCAAATACCTCGAAATTTCCCCAAACTAACTAAACCTTTGAAAATAGTACAAAATTTTTCGAGAGAGATAAGAGATCAACAATTATAAACACCCGACCTCCCATTTTACTAAGATTTATCAACTTTTTATGATTTTTCTTGATAATATAACTTCCAACAACAACATATTTGTGTTGACATAATGGTATTGTTTTCAATTACCTTATTGTAACTTTTAAGGATCAAGAATAAAAAGCACAATTTAAAGTGGTTTAAAAGATAACTTCATCAACCCCGATTTCACTTTTCCCATGCTAAGCTTAAAAAATTAGATCACTGCTAATTACGAACTAAGAACTAGACAACTTATAATTACAACTTTTGAATTCCTCTTTTTTTTTTTCCCACATAATCATAAATTTAGGTTTGTGTGTTCAAAATAATTAAAACCATTAAATCCACGAATAGAAAGATGAAATCCGACAAGCTTTACACATTGGCCTTTTTGGGCTAATATGTTAATTCACATTAGCAAAATCACATCTTAAAAGCAAACAAAAACCCTACTTAGCTAGAGAACATCATTGGTTCACATTTGTCCCATGAATGAAACTTCTTCTCTAGCGATCCCACCGGTCCTCGGGTATGTGCTAAGGCTTTTGACACCCCCAATCCGAGAAGACTAACCGAAACGTATGAACTTCCGATGAAAAAGCTTTGTAGACTTTTGCAAACCTTAGCTCAAAAAGAATACCTTGGTTTTAGAAAATGAAACTTTTACTATTTATTTTCTAACTTTGCAACATTATTATACTATTTACTTTATTGGGCTAGATTGGTATCACTTTTCTTTCGATGACACATCGGCCTCTCGAGAAGCGACGCCGCAGACAAGAGCTCGCAAGTAACTTGTTATGATACCACTCTAAATATACAACCTCCACCCTTTATTTCGATGTCACATCGGAAGCGAACCGAAAATTGCCCCATGTACTTATTGCGAAGGAGTTTTTATATTAATTGTTAACTACTTAAGGATTTATAACTTGCATACCTTTTTTAATTCACTAATCCTTTATTTTATAGATTTTGTTTTATATTTTTATTATTTTTTGCAAATAGTAAAAATTTCGCTTTTAGAAAAACCAAAGTAATAAACACGAACTATAATCTTAATTACAATGAGTTTGACACAGTCCCATGATATAAAGCTTTTTCCTCCTGAATATGTTGATTAGACTTTTAAGAGTAAAACTCTAATTTGCAAAAATTAAAGAGAACACGTATAATTAATCATTTTAAGAGCTTCGGGGAAGAAAAATCACAAAGTTATCTTATAAGCCTTTTAATTTTTCCAATAAACATTGTTTAGGCAATCCCTAATATCGAAAACAACACTATCATCTCTTACTCTTCACAAAAGAAATTTGCAAATACTTAGCCTATATAAAATCCAACTCGGCATATTTAAAATCAACTTGAGATTAGCACAGTTTTTATTTTACTAACGATTTCAAGAAGTCCAGCATGTTTAAAGTCACATGAAAAAGACTAGCACAAACTAAAAACAATCATCATTAATTGGGTTAAGAAGAAAGCTAGAACTCTACACGGTACGATCGGGTCAAAAATAACTTGCTTATCTTACCAACGAAAACCTACATTTTTTGTCTTAACCACACATATATATATATATATATATACATATATATATATATATATATATATATATAAATATATATATATTATATATATAAAATATATATATATATATAGATATACTATAAAATAGTTAACTAAATAACAAGACTGAAAATATAAAATTTTTGATATTTGATAGTGTAGAATACACATATCCATTTGTACCATAAAATAAACCCAATTAAACTCAAACCCAAAACAGACCAAAAATGGCAAAATTATGCTTGTAATTTATTTTTGTGTATGTAGGTACGGATAAGTCAAAAATAACAAGAAAACAGTCAAAAGCGAGCAAACACGGACACGAGAATCAAAAGAGTTCAAAAAGAAGCCAAAGATTCAAAGCCGAAGCCAAATCCCTAGCCATTTCCTCTTTTATGAAGCCACAAGGACCAATCTTGCAAATCCCGAAAGTTATTTATAACTTGAAAAAGGGAAAAGGAAGAGAGGGGCCAAAAGTGCAAACTTCCCAAACCTCCCACAGTTTTAAAATGTCAAAAAAAAAAAAGAAAATAAGGCGCCAAAGGTTTACTGTTCACCCCGAGCTTGGAAGTTTAGTACCATCGTCCCGAAAATTACCATCCAGTAAAAAACAAAGGGGTTTCTCAAATTAAAGGGCTAGATGGTCAATTAAGGAGCTCATAAGTGCAAGGCAAGGGTCAAATCAGTCTTTCCAAGAGATTCATTAGCTCAAGTTCAAGCTAAAGCCACGTCAACAATGGTGAAAGAACAAATTTAAGTAGGTTTTTGTGCTAAACTACTCACAAAAGAAGCACAAACGTCACATACAAATAGAATCAGGGTACCCCAAACACCAAAACAAATGGAACGCAACGAGACGAACACAAGCAAACAAACAAGAAAAGAACGCACACCCCCAAACCCCACACCGCACGCGGCAAAATCCTCAAGCGTGTCCACAGCTTGATCAAACGGCCACAATAGAAGCTCAAATGATTGAAGAAATGATTGGCCAGGATTGAAAGATTGGAGGGCAGGGCAAGAGATCCTAGAAGCTTCTTTCAGAGCCTATAAATAGGGCCTTCCTCTCACACACACGAGGAGTGTCTTTTTATCTAGTTTTTAGTAATTTAGTCTAGCTTAAATTCGTATTTTCCTTATATGTAATTTTTTGTCTTCCCTTAAAATTGTTTTGTAATCATCTTTTCAAGTATTGTAATCAGTAACTTTCATTAAAGAAATCAGTTTTTCTTAAATCCTCTCAAAGTTCCTTTTTCACATAAACCTCTTAATAAATCTCATTTAAAAAGCTTTCTTTTCAGTCTATAAGCTGAAATAGAGCTATTTGAAATTCAGTATAATCGTTACTAAACCATAAAATCAGTTAAATCTTACTTGAACTTAATTAGAATTAGAGCTTTTGGAAGGGAACTTAACTTGAAAGAGATCCTAAGGACTTATACCCTAGCTTATTTAATAAGCTAAGGGAGCTTTGTAGCTGCCTTTTATTGGTTTCCTTTTGTTTAGCTAAAGGATTAAAGCAAATTTCTCTTTTTCATTTGTCTCTAATTTTCAGTTTAAATTGCATAGTTATAGCTTATTCTTAATATTGCTCATTTGCATTTATATAATCTCATTTGTCTTATTATTGTTCAAATATCTCTTTCTAGTGCCTTTATAGTGTTATATAATCTAGGTCTGTTTTGCTTAAATATATATAGATCATTAGTTACTAAATTGTCTCTTCTTCTCTTCCTAATTTCTGTCAATAAAACATCATAAAATACCAAAAAAAAAAAATATTAAGCTTTAATTAGTTAAGATCTTATAGAATTTTGTACTTATTCATTTGTTTAATAAATCATATTGCTAAGTTTTGTTTTAAGCTAGTTTTTATCTGGTAATTTAGTTTATTGTGTTCCATTAGATTTTCCTCTTAAAAAGTTTTTTCAAACAAATTCTTCATAGTTTTTAAGGGGTGTTTGGTTTAGGTGAAACTCTTTATTTACACTAGTAGTAACTAACATCAGTTAGTAACTATAAGAAACTAGAAAAGCAGAACTAGTTCTATTTTTACCCAACCTACCAGTACTAACCATAAAGGGATAGTACTATGAGTTAAGCATTAGATATTTAGCTATGTCCAAAATTCAGTAGTATTAAGTATTTAGGGCGAGGTCCATACTTATTATTATGATTTAGTTTTAGTTTCAAATTTTTCTATGCTTATATCATTTCATAGCTTAATTTTGTTCTTTTATAAAAAGTCAAATTTGCAAATCACAGCAAGCACTTTCACTTGAAAGTACTTACTAGAATTTTTAAAATAAATACTAGCAGTACTAACCTCATTAGTACTTCAAATGCCTGTGTTCTTAGTTTAATTTAGACAGTCATATTATTAAGGATTTATTAAAAGCTTTTTTTTTTATATTTATCCACAAGCTTTGTAGGACTTGATGCTTAATATAGCTTAAACAAGTTTAAGGGAAGGAAGGAAAGGTAAGGTCTTAAATTTTTGTTTTTTCTAGCTTAATGAGTTCTTAGCTTATTATAGGGGGCTGTTGAAAAGTCATAAAAAAACCTAACAAAATTCTAAAAACAGTACTGTAGAAACTGAAGAATTTTAATTTGTTAATTTTTAGCTTAAAAGATTAGATTTTAATATCTTAATTAGATAGATTAAAAGTAGATTTAAAATTAAGCCCGTTAAAGTTTTGGAGTCTAGAATAAGCATTATTAAGGGTTTTTAAAGCTTCCATTTGGATTTAGTACTAACATTGCTTAATTTCCTGAGTTTGCTTAGGTTCATGCTCAATTTAAAAATTGTTTAAAAGTGCTTCTAGCTTAGATTTCGGTTGCATTCATTAAGTAATAAAAACACATCATAGAGCTTTCTTTCTAAATCACATTTTTCCTTTTTAGATTAAAGACTTTATATTTGATTATCAAATCGCTGTTTTAGGTAAAACATAAGCCCAAACCCAGTTTCTTCTATTCTTTTCTTCTGTAACAGCTTATTAATAAGCTCTTTTTAGAGCTTATCTTTGAGTTTCAGACCATAGTGCCTTTTTTTTAATTTGTTTCCTCCAACTAGCTCCTCTATAACTTTTGCTTCTTTGAGTTTTTCATTTTAAGCTCTTTAAAATTTTGAATGCTTATTGAACTTAGTTTGTTGTCGGGGTAGATTATTAGGGTAGATAGTGTAACTTTTGAATTTAGTCGTTTACTAAGTAGTCCCTCCGTTAGTCTGTTAGTTTCCCCGTTAGTCTCTTAGATCTTTGCACCATTAGCCCATTAGTTAAGTTGTTAATTAAGATTATTAGTTTTTTAATTAGTAAATAGGTTAATTTTTTTAATTAGTTAATATTAAACTTTTATAAAAAAAAGAAAAAAATTAGGAGCTTTTATTTTTGATGATTTTCAAGCACGCCCCCCCCCCCCTTCTTCTTTTCTTTATATTTAAGTGTGAAATTTTAGGGTTTACATTTTAGGGATAAATTTTTAGTCCATTTGCTAAATTTTCATTTTACTTGTTTGCTCTATCTTTTAATTTAGTATTTATAGCTTATCCAAAATATCTTTGTTCCATTCAAATCAGGATCCGAACCTAAACGTGGTTTCAATTTCACTAGTCATTGGGGCGGAACGACCCGGGTGATCATACATACCCCGGTTTAATATACTTGATTTTAAATATTATAATTAAATATATTTTGAGAGTGAAGATTTTATCAATGGGTAACTTTGTAATTTTCCTTAAATTACTCTTAAGGTTTATTGTAATATATAATTTTCACACACCGTTGTAAAACTACCAATCAGTTTTTTTTGGGCGCCGTTGCCAGTGGATTAGTGTTTATTTAAACGAAAACACGGAATTCCAACTTTTTGGTGTTTGTTGATTGGTTTAAGATTCCTTATCCTTTATTTTTGTCGTCGATTAGAAAGTTTTCGATTTTTTGTTTTAAAAAAAAAAAAAAGAATAAAAAAAAACTACGGTATTAAAAAACAAAACCAACACCAAAAAAAACATAAACAAAACCTCCTCGCACTAATCCACAAAAGATAGGAACCAAAACAAAAACTACACCTATCCCTCACCCCCCCCACCCACCCCCCAACACCACCCCACAAACCAAAACCCAACCGGGCACCCCCCACCCCCCCAATTACCCCCACACCCCCACACACCCCCATCTCAACTGCGGTTTTTCACATTACACATTCCGGAGCCCTAGTAGAGTTCCCCAATACCATAATCAAAGATATACACACTCATGCCATTATGTGTCTACTACGACGTACGGCTCACCTTGGAAAAAATGTTCAAGGAGCTACCGTGAAGTTAGTTGATTATTTTTTTACGATCACTTACGTGAGTAACCGTTAAAATTCATTGAAAAAATCAGAAAGAAAAAAAAAAATAATAATTTTAGTGTAAATTGTTTTTGCTTTTTAATTGTAGGTTTTACCTTTTTATATGGCACTACTCGTATCGCACTCCGAAGACGATGACGACAAACATCTTAAAATCTTTCGCGTAGACCAATTGATTGAAACAAAACTGTATGTCCAATGGGCCGACAATCGAACAATGTGTCCCCAAACAATACAAGCACAACCCCATTCGAGGGGTATGGAAAAAGAATGCCATAGTAATTCCACCGATCAAGTGACTAACAATTTCGAGCCTTAAAAGCACAACCTTTAATCATCTTGTGCAAAGTAATATAAGTTTACGGCTAACAAGAATCCGCAACAATCACCTTCGCTTTTTTAAACAAAGAAAGGACAAGAGTCACTATTCACAACGTTTAGACATCCAGAATAGTTCCGAACACTTCACTATACTTCGGTTTAAAGCTTTTGCTTTTTTTCTATTCTCCCTTTTTTCCCTCTAGACGGTGACAGCCCTAGATTGATTAGACAAAGAACCTCCAAGATAAAAAAATTTCAATTCTACATGGGACGACCATGTTTCAAAATTCCATAAATCAAAATACTTCCCAACCTTCAAAACCACTTACTATCGGAATGTAGATCATACTTTTTATCAAAAACCCCAACGAAACCTTCACAACGAAGCATGGGAACGTTTTAAAAGGACTTCCTTCGACAATGTCCTCACCCATGGCTTCTCGAACTCCACCAACTCGATACTTTATTACAATTCTTTGAATTCAAAACGATCAAATGCCTTAGATTCTGCAAGCAGGTGGCAAATTCTTTCTTAGACAAGATGCACCTCAAGAAGGTTTAAGGACGATTATTGAAAAGCAAGTTCAAGTTCATACTCAAGAAGTCGTAGCAAATGGTTCAAAGAGTGAGACGGAATGCTCCTCTTCTTCTTTTCTAATAATTCTTCACCTCTAATATTTCTTTCGATATCAACAAATAACCGCGTTCTCTCGAGGAAAAGATGACTATCAAAGATGAACCAAATGATGAATCAAATGAAGCTTAGTGGTTGATACTGACTACTTCCGGCACCTCGTCAAAGCATTTGAGGAAGTATGTGTCACTTGGATCAAATAATCACACCACACCATTTAAAAAAAAATTCATATGTATGTCCGTTAAACCTCGAGGTAGAAAAACGATTTTCTTTTAATTTTATCCCCCCATTTTTCAAGACAATATCCAACAATTTCAACAAACCGCAGCTGTTAGTAATTTCCTCCAAAGAAACCAACCTTCCAATTTGGCAAGTCAAATGAAACCACCGGGTTTCAATCAACGAATGTCTAACAAACATCCAAAACCGTTACCAAGGAGCCAATTCTAGCTTTTCAAACAATCAAAACCTGAGGAAACTTAAATCAAAAAAAAATGCACCCCCACCACAGACGTCAAAACAAACCAAAATCAATTATCCCCAAGCTCCACCATACCAAACACCAATCAATCAAGTTTTACCTTACCAACCTCCAACAAATAGTGTTTTAAAAATGGATTTTGAAAGCTATGTCAAAGCAAACGATGCGATAGTGAAGAATGTGCAAAATCAAAATCAAGGATTGCAAAATCAAATGGTAAAATGTTACAAAGTATGTTAACAGCCTTTTGAACCAAGTTTGAAATGATTTAGGCAATACCAACCAACCTTAATTCAAGTTCAAGATTCTCTTATACCAAAGCAATACCATTCCAAACCTAGGAACAAAGCAGGCAATTACAACTCGTAAAGTGGTGTTCATACAATGGACCCCGATTCCACCCGCCGTAGAGGAAAAGGAAAGTGTGGTGACAAAGGATACGGGAGCTAGACCCCCGCCCCAAAACAAATAGCCCGAAGGACATCCCACCCTTCTACTTCTCTTCATGTGGTTCCATGAACAAAAACCAAAGACAAAGAAACCAATCGAAGAGAGCCTATCTCTTTCTTGCTTTGGTTCTTAAGAGAAAACCGCAGGAAACAAAAATAAACAAGCCTAAACATCAAATTCACACATTGCTTTGGATTTGTTTGCATTAATACTTGCCTTACCCCATCAAAGACTCAATAAACAAAAGATTCGTGAAAAGGATAGATATCCTAGCTTCAAAGTTTAGCGGAAATCGTTCCGTAATATCTTCATTTTGAGCTAAGTTTCTCGGATGCTCTCCATTCATATAAGCCAAAGTTTGCTCCAATGTTCAAAAAGATGCATTAATAACAAGATAAGTTAAACTATGAATGACCAAAACGCCGTAGAATGAAATTAATAGTGCAGTTGTCCTTAAAAAGCTTTCAAAAAAGATAGGTGAACCCCGGGTCCGATTCTCATTCCAAGTGATTTTTCAGAGGTTTGATAGTTACTTAGCCCTTGCCTGAATTCTTGGTGAGCTAGTATCACTCTCAAGCCTTGTTAACCAACTGGAAAAAGCTTCAACTCTCAGGCCTAAATGAAAAAAAAATGGTAGTAGAATTACCGACCGACAATTTCCAAACCAACTGGTGTAGCAAGAAAATGATTTTGAAAAGTAGGGAAATTCTACTGTTCCCTCTGACTTCGTTGTTCTTTATTATATATAGCGATCCTCGAGTACGTTGATACTCGAGCGATGACCCCTTTCTAAGGACGGATCATGCTTGAATCGATGATTACGAAGGAAGATATACATCTTAGTAATAGAGATCAATCGTTAACCCTTAAATGAGGAGATGAACACACTTCCATTTCATACACAATCACGTACTTGATAAGACGATTAAAGGCGCACTAGCATTCAATATCTAGGTTCTGGACTTAGATGTTCACACTTGTCTAAGAAGAATACTTCGACAAGTAAGAACTTCTCAGAGTCTAGGTTCGGAGGTCGGGGTGCTTGCGCACACGGGCACAACCTATGACTACCAGCATTGATAGTTCTCGTGCTGTAGGTCAGTTCTGCTCCGTCTTTTCCTTCGATCCGATTCGACTTCTAACGTCATCGTCACCGACACTATACTGCTTGCTCAGCACTGAGAGAAGCGATTGATTTCTACTCATTCTGAAGAAGCGCGACTCCACTACTTCAACTATAGTCAATCACCACAAGTAAGGAGGTGGGAGCGTTTGAGGCAGAGCAACAGAGGTTTAGGGTTATTCTACTACACTTGTTTAAGTTAGCTCTAAATAGGACTCTGGGCGAAGGTGTACGAGCCATGGGGAGGAGTGATGACAGTGGTCGTCATTCTAGCTGGTGAGGCACCGTTCTAGCAACAATGTATCGAATTTACCAGGTCAACCAAACCAAGGATATTACTCACCTGGAATTCAAAAGATCTAAAGTTTGTTGAACCAAAAGAGTCTTTCACTTGAACCAAAAGATGAAATACCAAGAAGTCGAACTCAAAGAGTATACCTGTCCGCATCTCAGTTATGCGTTATACTAGAGGAAAATAACAAGCACCACTCATAATTTCAAAAGAATTGAGCCAAGAAGAAAAAGACCTCACTCATTAATGTTCTCAAGAAACCGAAAACAAGCAATTGCTTGGAAACTTTTCTATATCCGCAGCATAGATCCAGAATTTTGAGCTTTCACAAAAAACTGTTTTAAGAAGATGATTACCAACCGTCAGTCAACATCAAAGGAGGGTTTCACCCTAAAATCATGACCTCATCAAGAAAGATGTAGAAAAACTTCTTGAGCGGATAATTTTATCCAATCTCGAATATCCATGGTTAGTCCAGTTCCATTGTGTTCCTAAAAAAAGGTGGTATTACTGATGTCACAAACGAAAAAATGAGCAGGTGCTACAAGATTAGTCACGGGATGTGAAGAGATTATGCATCGAATGAACTAAAGATAAATCTAAGCCACTTGTAAAGACCATTTTTCCGTTACTTTCAAAGGATCAAATGTTCAAGCGTTTAGCCGGCAACCAGATTATTGTTATCTTAGAAGGTTGTTTCAGGTAATTTCAAATCCCCATTGATCCTAAAGATCAAAGAAAAAACTACTTTCACGTGCCATGGGGGGGGGGGGAGTGGAGGACGGAACTTTCGTGCGTGAACTCGTCGTATGCCATACGGGGTAGTGTGTCAAGTAGGCACGCTGGTGAACTATGTCCAGAGGCGGAGATGTTATAGAGGTCCATTTTTAGGGACTACATGATGAGACGGAATACGCTGACGCAGGAGCGGGGAAAGAGTGTAGATTGGAACGTGAGATTTTTCAGTTATTTGGTAGATTCTAATTGGCCTGCGTGTGTCTTGCCAATTTTATGATAGAGGAATGCTAGAAGGAGGTGTGAAGACCAGGCCACGAATTATCACTAAAGGTATGGAAAGAGGATCCATTCCAATGGTTAAAAGAAGTGGCAGTATTAGAGATAGAGCAGACATAACAAATACCTCGTAGAAAAGGAATGTGACAGACATGTGCGTTAACGTGGGTATTGTCGCGATCAAGTGAGGTAGTGATCTAAGGATCTATGTCGCACGTGCTTGCCTCACCCAACAACCACAAAGAAATCGTGAACTGTTTAGATCTCGTGGGCCGATGCTGTGGAAAGATAGACATCGAAGATTTAGTCAAGACTGGGATATCCAAAAAGCCTCGAACGCCATGACCCATCTCTCGAGAAGAAGGAACACTCCTTGACATAATTTCTACGAAGATTGCATTCTAGCCTTGTGGTCAAACATTGATAAAGAAATTGACCGAAGCGCCAATTCTCATGCTCCAAATTTATGGTGACCCGGGGAGGGTGGAAGCGCGAAGAGGTGAAATCGAAGTGTGCGATGCAAGTGATAATGCAATAGGTGCGGTCTAGACAAAGTGATTGAGAAGCATTTCCGACCAATTCCATTACCTAGCAAGACATGACTAATAATCAGAACTAATTACACAACAACCGAAGAAGGCGCTGAGCTTATGTAGTTGTATATGCTTTTGAGCACGGCGGGGAGAGAGGGTATCGAACATACTAGGATGTGGGCATGTGCAATAGGGTCGAGTGTGTTTAGCAGCGGACCAGCTCAGGTCCTGTATGTCTGATGAACAGATATTCTCACTAGCCAACAAGGTGGAAAGGACGCCGAAGAGTGCACTCTCGAGATGGCTATTGAAGTGTCGGAAACTTCGGTTCATCAGATTGAGTTAGATCAAAGTGTCTATAATTTGGGATACCAAGGTGTGTGTACAGATCACTAACGAGAGTGGCAAGTGCCGATCACCTCCTCAGGGCTCCGTTATAACGACCCTTACTGAGAGAAGAGTAGTGCATTAGATGGCACGATAGGAGTATTGCCCGAGTGTGAGAGAAACGAGTACCGCTCTGCTCTTAATATAGACCATTGAAAGATGAGTGTAGTCGCTGTTTACTCATGATAGATGCAAAAGTAGGCCATATGTTTTGTGGCCGAGCGTATAGGGTGGCAACTAGGCGCGTTGGACGCGTGGAAGCGGTTTTGCGTAATCACAAGGAATGGACGAGTCAACAAAAGGAGGAAGTTTTCAGGGATATAAAGCATTACTTTTGGGATGAGCCCTATCTCTTACGAAGGACATGTGCCAGATCACAAGACAGTCTGAAGGACTGATGTATTTATGGGCCAATAGAGGGGGGGGTGGGGGGGGTGGGGGGGGGCGTCTAGAATATCGAGCGCGGGAAGGCTTGCATGACGGGGGCCCCGCGCGGGGCCATCACCAGTGGGTATGCAAACGCTCACGAGGCATCCGGTTGGGGGGGGTGTGGGGATCTAGTAGATTAGACGATGCCAGGTAGATAGGGGTATATGATGCCCTACCATTTATAGAGGATGGCGGTTACCGAATAGATGATGACGTCTCATCTAGGTACACACGACATGTCAAAGACAAAGTCAAAACTATCGGACTGCGGAACAGATGAGATGTCCTCAAAATGCAATCCAAGTTTGTGAAATTTTCGATGTTTGTGGTCTCGATTTTTGGGACCATTCCTCAACGTAGGGGTAAACAAATATAATCTAGTAGTACAGTCGACTATCTATCCAAGTGGGTTGAAGCGAAAGCGCTCCCTACCAACGGATGCTAGGGTTAGTTTGTTAAGATCTTGAAAATCACCTTTTCTCCTTAATTCGGTGTCTCGAGAGCAATCATAAGTGATCGGTGGGACTCCATTTTTGTAAAGAAAAAATTTGATAAAAGTTATGTCTAAATATGGTGTCACCCATCGTCTTTCGACTCCTTACACCTCTCAAACGAGTGTCAAGGTTGAAGTTCACAATCGAGGTCTCAAGAATTTGGAGAGGACGGTCGGAGAAAACCGTGCCTCATGGTCCAACAAACTAGATAATGCATTATGGGCATTTAAAACCGCTTACAAGACTCCAATTAGATGTACTCCGTACAAGTTAGTCTATGGAAAAGCGTGTCACTTACCAGTTGAACTAGAACACAAAAGCTATTAAGGCCTCTTAAAAAAGCATGCCAAACTGGTCAATTAAATACCGGCGGTGGGTTGGCTAGGTATCAGATCGTGTGAAAGCTGACGGGAGGCGAGTAAGTGAGTAGCGAGATACTGCTGAGCATACAGTGGGAGCGGGGTCAAGCTTTATCTACGTGTCATCTCTATGTATCGAGGTCTATATGCAGAGCTACAAGGAGAAGGAGCACAATGTAAGAGTCATTTGATACCCGAAGACGCTCAGAGCATCTATGAACCTTGTCTATCGTGCAATGTATATTGTTGCTCAAGTCCTTATCTATCATTCGGCACTCCAAATTAAAGATTTGTCTCTGTGAAGATCGAGCCGAGTGCAGCCGGCGAGTGGGTCGCGTGGGGGATCCTTTGCACATCACTGCAAAGTGTAATCCGAGATATGGGGTGTGCACAAGTGCCAATGTGATATTTATTCGAGCGACATGCCGTGAGTGGGTTGCTAATTTGCTATAGCGATTCAACAACGGTCGTAGCCTACCTTGGTGTTTGGGGGAGGGAGAGAGCATCGGCGTCACTACGTCCAGCAGTATTGGGACAGTACGTACAGCCGACTCAGAGTGAGAGACGGTCCCGGACTGCGTGCCAGGACTTGTTCTCCGTGAAGTGACACTTCTCTAGGACGCTTCGAGGTATTCGAGTCGAGCTTGCGTGAGCGTCATGAGGGGATGGCACGAGAGACTGCTATTTGCGCGGGGAAGACGTGGTAGCTCAAGAGTGGGATACGGATGTGCGACGGTGGAGGGCCTATAGGTCTAGAGATGAGGGGCGGCGCGAGATCGTGAAGCAGGAGGATGGGATTTCTAATTTGACTTAGGTCTAGGGGGAGTGGGGTGGGGGGGGGTGGTGTTGGGGGGGGGTGGGGGGGGGGGGGGTGATGGAAAAATGTGTTTTTTTGTTTTTGTGTTTTTATTTTTGTTGTTTTTTTTGGGTGGTGGTGGTTTTTAAGGGTGGAATTGTTGGGGGGTTTGGGGGTTTTTGGGGGGTGGTGGGTGTGGGGGGGGGGGGGTTTGTGTTTATTTGAGCATGTGGTCATGAGATGATCACAATGTCTTTATTCGGCTTTCTCTCCTAGTGAGTATTGTCTGTGCTGCATAGTGAAGTGTGGAGGGGGGAGGGGGTGTGGTTGTCATGATAGATAACTGCAATAAACTAGAATGAGATTAAACTAAAAAGTTACAACTGATAAACTCTTGAAAATACTTTGAAAAGGAGAATAAGCTTAAATAAGCTTACTCCTAAAGACAGTAAAGGAAAATGGTTTAATCTATTCTAAAAAGCTAAGTAAATCTTAAATAAGCAGAAATAATAAGCTGATAAGCTAAAATGAACCAACAGTACTAACAGTTATAACTAACGGTACTAACTTGAAGTTAGTACTGCTAGTGTTGAGTTAGTACTGCTACCTTTGAAATCCAAGAAAATGAACTAGCAGTACTAACTTGGAGTTAGTACTGCTTGTTCAAAACACCCCTTAAAAATCATTTTTCTTTTTAAACTGATTTAAAACAGATTATCAAACAACAAAATAAGATACTTATCAGCAAATTTCAATCAGGAATAAGCACTTAAATAAGCTGAATTAGTCTAGCAGTATTAACTCAGAACCAACAGTTTTATCAAATGAACTAACAGTACTAACTAAGAAAGTGATACAAACTACTTCTTAAACTAACAACTAAACAAGATAAGCACTAGACATCATAATAAAGCATACATAAGCAAATATAAGTAATAAATAAGCACAATAAGCACTTCAGCAGTAAATAAGAAATGTAAGGAAAAGAGAGAGACTTACAACACCCTTGCTCAAAACAGGGTTAAATAAAGAGTCTACAAGCTCTAGCTTGTATAAAACAAGCTAGTAGTGTTCATAAGCCTCAAACCAGAACTGCATATCAACCTATAGTAAGCTGTGGAATATTTGAGAGTGATTTTTGTGAATTTCTCTTAACTACTTAACTTTTTAAATTTACTTAACTAAAGCAGCTTATAAATAAGCTGTATTGAGAGCTTTTTTTTGAACACAAAACAACACAATTAAGAGCTTAACACTTGGAACTGTAAATTGACTTAAAAACCTCAAATTTGCATTACAACTTGAAAGAGTTACAAGATGAAAGTAAAAGTTGTAAATGACTGAAAATAAGCTAAGTTATAAAATAAACTAAAATTTAACTCTTCTAACTTGGTTATCAATGGCCCAATATATATACTAAACAAATTAAAAAGCGTCTTGTGGTTACTTGGGACTCATCTCTCTTCTTTCTTCTGAGTTTTTCTTGTAGAGACAAAACCACTGTGTTTGTTGTGTGAGGGATTCTAAACAATACCAACTTCATTTCATTTGTTCTTCATTGGAGTTCAACAATCCATCGAAAAAACTTAGGATGGAGAGGATTGCCAACAAGGCACATATACAGCTGGGGGTTTGATAGATGAGTGTTTGAAACGATTATCTAGAAGAGTTTTGAGTGTTTTGCAGGGTAAAGTAATGGGAAGACATCCTACTCCTGTACCTGGGTTTGTTAGGGCGGGAAAAGATGAGTTTGGGTATGTATGGCAGCTGTGGCCCCACTTCTTATAACGTCTTTGCAAAAAAAAAAAAAAAAAACTTTTGCCCGGTAAGCATTTCAACCCTTGTCTTTTAACTCTTGTAATACAACTTGAGGTTTGGCAGTTTTAGTCCCTCAAGTTGTATTTTTTTTCAATTGGTTGACTTTTGACTTTGTCTGACTTTGGCTTTGGTTTGACTTGTCTTTTCCATTCCGTGCTCGGCTTTGGTCGTTTTTGGCTTTCTTTTTGAATATCCGTTCCTGCACAATTCAAATGCAAAACATACAAATACAATGTATCTTTGGTACGTTTTTAGTCATTTAAGTCCGTTTTTAATGGAAAATGGTATGTGTAATTAAGCACATACCATTCTGCCTCTTATTCTGTTGGTTTTGATTGTTCTTGGAAAGATCATCATTCTTTCTTTTCCTTTCTGCCTGACGTTCAGCATAGGCTTGGGTCTTTTCATCCATCAGCTCAATTGTAAACTCGATAGCCTCTTGCATAGTTTTCGGCTTTGATGCCTTTACACTGCCATGTATCATATCGGGCAAGCCACCGATATATTTTTCAATCTTGTATATCTCTTCTGGGAACATTCTGGAACACATCAAAGCTAGTTGCTGAAATCGTCGACTATAGGCCACCACATCGGTGCCCTTGACCTTAAGATTCCACATCTCAGTCTCAATCTTCTTGATCTCACCCCTCGGGCAGTATTTATCAGTCATCATTTTCTTCAGTGATGCCCATCGGCATTGCATGATCTGCTCAGTATAGTGGTCATTAACATAGGCATCCACATGTAAGAGCATCAACTTGCAGAGTTGCAAGTCGCAAATTGACTTGCCTAGCTGCTGGAGTCAATTGCTGAATGCTAAACACAATTCCACTTTCTCAAACCATCGAGTGAGTCCTGACGACTCCCTCAGTGCCTTGAAGTCCAAAGGTTTGCATTTCAAGAATTCAGAGTAAGAAGCATTCGCGAGCAGTTTGGGCTGGCCTTGGTCCTGAACCAATGCATTGAAGCCATTCTAACCCTTGCTTGCTTTCTGCTATTAGCCATTGCAGCAGCAACTCCTTTATATCAATTAAGGGCCTGAAGTAGTGGCTCAGTAACAGTTGTGGTGGTGGTTTCATTTGGAGTATGGTGTACTGGTTGTACTCGGGTGTTGATCTAGTGGTCTCTCTTGGTGCCGATTTTCTTCATCACAAGAAAAATACAAGAACGATTAGATTCAAATACAATCATAACGTGACATAACATATGCATCATAAATAAAATAAGATCACATCACACATGAAATTATACAACCAACACAAGATCGACATAACATAATAGCATCCTTTCATATATAATCTGGAAATATACATGATCATTTGGTACATAATGATTCCCTTATTGCTTACAGGTTACAAAATGAAAATCAACATAGAGCCTACTAGCCGGGGAGTATACCCGTAATACATAGTAGGGCTATACAGGATAGCCTTTAAATCAGAAACAAAAGAAATCTATACAGGATAGCTAACCAAACAAAAGAATCTATATCGTCTTCTAGCTGGGAGTAACCGATAAAACTTAACAGACAGCATCGTACATACAATCATAACCAAATTCAAGAACTGCTACCAAGTGGACCCTCCACATGATATTCACACTTCGCGTGCTCCACCTCCAGGCGGCGGTACCGAATGCGATATGTCTAAAAGCAAGACATCAGAAGCCTGACGCTGCACTCGTGGTGACTCCCCTCAGATTTCTAATACTTTAACCGTACCTCAATGCCCTATATGACTTAGACCTAGCCAAGCCTGACGTGTCTCCCTACTCTCTTGCTCGAAGCAGTCTCTCTCTCCTTCAATACCTCAATCACAGCTCTCCACCGTTGCACGTTCCTTCGGCATCGTGAATTTCGTGGCCAAAACCTGACACTCTCGTTGTGCAAACATCTACTTGGAAGTGACCCTCTTTGTTGACCAACTTAGGGCGGTCATCATCCTCCCTCTCATATCTCAGAGTCTTGTCTCTATAGTGGTTCCGTGGCTGTCCGCACAGCAGCACAAAACTCTCACCCCCCCCCCCCATCCAACCTCACACCCAGGGTCTGGGAGTATAAGTAGTAGTCTCTTCCAAGGGCGCGTGTCAGCCTCGGAATAATCATCTCTGGGCGGCGCTATAATGGTGCAGGTTGGAGGTATAGGTACTAATGATGGTGTCCCCTGATGGGTGGTCGGGACTGATAGAAGGCTGATCTACATATCTCAACTCAATCTCGAGTGGGCTCTAGGACTAAGAGGTAAAATACATGGAGCTAAAAATGATGGTGATAATGGAGTAACGTTTCCTCATCTCGGCTGTACAAATCCTCAGGATGCTCAAGCTCAGGAATGTACACTGGTATATGGTCCTCAGGTACATACTCTGGATATCGTGGTGCCTGCTCGAACAACTGTTGGGCAGCCTCCTCGTAAGGATCCTCAGATGGAATACTCCAAGATCGTGCCTCAGAGTGAACAGACGTATAGGTAACCGCGGAATCGGCTGACATGACTGCTGTGACCAGCAGAAATAACTTATATGAGTATATTATATAAGGTTCTTAATGTAATATACGTAATATATTATAATCACGTATATCAATTATGAATGCATCTAGTCCAACTAACTAATGCAACAACTAATGTCCCATAAAAACCCTTTTTATGTAAGTGCAATTTTTTTGAAAAATGGTATAGTCCCAGCAAAACATTTGACCTTGTTTTCTCTATAACCTTGGCTCTTGATTACCAATCTATAACACCCCCCAATTGGGTCACAACCCGCAACAGATTAAGGGTCCTGGGGCGTGTTACTTCAAGATCAAATAGCACAAGAAATAAAGAAACTACACAAAAAGTCTTAAAAATGAAATACATTAGATTTAATTGAAAGAACTTAATACAAAAGCATATAGCGTTTGACTTGTCCATTGTTTGAATATTACAAAAGTTCACAATACATTTCCTAAAATAAATGCACCTAAATCTTAAGCTGCAATCCAAAATGTAACCAATGCCATCCCTGCAGTACATGCCTATTGATCTCCTGAAAACATTGCTTAAAAACGTCAACAATAATGTTGGTGAATTCATAGGTTTGATAAAATCATAATATGCAGGACCGCAAGACTTTTCCCGTGATAATGCAACACATGCAGAATCCAAAAACCAGATTTACATTTTCCTAAGCTCATGACACTGAAGCTCGACGATCTTTCTTGCAATAATAATATATATTGCAATTTCTGCCCGATTAGATGTTCAACCCGAAAACATCCCTAAATTCGACATGCTATACGTTCGTTCCCGGTGATAGCTAGTCACCCGAACGGGGAGGTCGTTTCCCCAAATAGATCTATTCATAACATTCGCGCTCACATAATGTAATTAACAACTACATCTATGCAATTGACAGTTCATGATAATGGGTCAGACTCGGTTATCGCTACTTAGGCAAACATGTAATCAATATAAAATATCCACTTGCGTCCAATTTATAAAACAAAGCATGTTTCCACCCCATAGTTATAAATCATTGAAATCGTAAAAATGTGGGGCTATGAACTCACCTTGAGTTCTGATAATCCAAATATCGCAGATAAAGCGTCACGTAAAAGATCGAATGCAACCTAAATTATCATAGGTCGTATAAGTACCATGTACTTGAATATAATCTTATAGTTGTTACATCGTACTATCGTTCGGGCTATCATAATTTAAGAGGTCATGACATGACGTTCGAGGAGTTAGGACACTTTAAATCGTAAATCCAACAACTCGTCGATACGCCATCCGAAGAGGCCTCATTATGAAATCCCAAGTAATACCGTACAATCGATAACCACATAATATTCTATATAGCTCAATCACCAACTAATGGTTTTGGTAAAATTGTGTTTAATAAGTTAAAACGTTTATAATTACCGTTTTAGTAAAACTAGCATAACTTTCGCGTTTTAAGCCCGATTTTAACGTTTCTTATGCCCATCTTTTCGTATTAGGACGAGTTATCATAATTTGACATTTTCAATATTTTGACCCTCTGGTGAACAGTAACTTTTACTGTTCACATCAGACGTGACTTTTATTTAAATCGTATTTGTTGTCGTAAAACCCGTAATTGACGTATTTTATTCGTTATAGCTCCGTTTTTAGCGATTCTTTCGAGGACGTTCTCGTATTTGAAAGTTCTATAATTTTGGGAGGTTTACAAAAATATAACTTTCTGCCATGAATAGTAACTTTTATAAAAATAGTTTTATAAAAGTATTAATTATCGTAAACTCGCGAAATTCATAACTCGTTCGTTATTAATTGAAAAATTACGATTCTTATCATTTTGGAATCCTAACAATATGTATTATTTGTTAAAAATATCAACACTTGCTGTTTATAATTTTTATAAAAATGTTTTTATAAAAATTCATTTACAACTCCGTTTATTAACGTATAACTTGTTTTTAACGTAACTTTTTCGTTATTAATCCGTTTGACAAGTTTCTTACCTTTTCGGAATCGTCGTGAAATGTATTATCTTATAAAAATATAAAATGAGTATGTCTTATCCACGAATTTGGACAGAATGTTTGGTTGAGCTTGTTGAATCCATTTTTAACCTTTTCTTTATACTTTACTACTTTTGTATTTTACCACAAGTCTTATATATCATATATGTTATAAATATCATTTATATATTGGAGTCCATGTGTCCATAATAGTCCTCATATGTCCCAAGATACTAAGAATTAACAAATCCATTATCACACTTTAAAACCATAACTTTACTTAATTAACCCTTAATTTACTAGTTTGTCCATAATCATATTTATACATAACCAAGTGTGTACAAGTGTATTTCTTCCAAGATAACTTTATTTTAGTGTTCAAGTAACATTAATTGAGGTCCATAATTAATCTTGACCATGGGGATGAATTGAAGAAAGACAATGAACAGAAAAAATGGTTCCCGCTTCCTTTTTCGACTTTTAAAACTGTTGGAGTTTTCGGAAGTTAACAGCATTTGGCACCCCTCTCTTTCATTTCCTCTTTTTAAGTATAAAGAACTCTCGAAAGATAGCAATGATTGGCCCTTGGAGATGAAATTTGGCTAAGGCTTGGGCTTTTGGGGCTTCGGCTTTGTACTCTTTTGATTCTCGTGTCCGTGTTTGCTCACTTTTGACTGTTTTCTTACGATTTTTGACTTATCCATACCTGCATACACAAAACACAAAATCACAACATATTTTTGCCATTTTTGTCTGTTTGGGTCTTTATAAATGGAGTATTTAGGTAAAAAATCTGGATATTGAGTGTATTTTCTACACTAACAAAATTTCCCCCAAACCTAAACGATTGCGCTGTCCCTCACGCAATAGCACATGCCTTATAACTCAAATACCTTGAAAATTCCCCAAATCTAAACGCTTAAAAGTAGCAAAGATATTTGATTGAGAAAATTAAAAGATAAACACAAGTTATAAAACACCCACTTCCCATATTTTAAGATTTTTCTCTTTTTATGCTTTTTCTGATAACTAACTTCCTAAATATAACGTTTATTTTGTGACATAATTTTATGTTTCATTACCTCATTGGTAACTTTTAGGATCATAGAACAAAAATCACAATTAAGTGTCTAAAAGATAACTTCATCATCCCCGATTTTTCACTTTTCCCATGCTAAGCTTAAAAACAAGATCATTGTTAATTACAAGTCATGACACTAACACTACTCATAAATACTAATTGTGTACTTACTTTTCCTCCCGCAAATCCTACTTTTGTATCTCAGGATTTTATTTAAGTCATATACCCGAAGGCTCTTTAAGACTTTTGTTTCGATACTTATTAATTTAAAAATAAAGGTAATGGAAATAATGCAATAATTTGCTCCTAGCCCTTCTCAAAATCAAATTGCAATCAAGATTAAGTCCACATCGAGGCGACCAAAATTTGGCTTTAGATTTAGGCTACTTACGCAAGGCACCATTCATTCATATACCCGAAGCTCTTTTAA
The DNA here is from genome assembly GCA_026074375.1 of Tanacetum coccineum. Lineage (NCBI taxonomy): Eukaryota > Viridiplantae > Streptophyta > Magnoliopsida > Asterales > Asteraceae > Tanacetum > Tanacetum coccineum. Next base: position 20,115 of record BQNB010005422.1, on the reverse strand, counting down.
GACATGAATGGACCAATCTCATTTGCACCATATACCCTTAGGCTCTTTAAGGCACAAAACAAGACAAAAATTAAGCAACATTAATAAACCTCAGTCCTTTAGTAGGCTACAACATCGGCCACGCCTCCGACAAGATGTAGCAACATATTTCGACTTCGATATATAAGTAAAACCGGTGCCTTTTATCTGAATGCACATCGATAAGCGAGTCGACAAGAGGTTATTCTACTTATTATGACACCGTGTACCTCTACCTTATATGAAAACACCAACGATCGTGCCACGCTCCGTCAAGAGAAGTAATCTTTGCAGAGATACATATTTATTTATTTATTCTTGCATTTTTAAGCCGAAAAAAGTATTAAGTATTGGCCTATGTGTACTCATCTATTACAAGAGGAACTAAAGAAAACTTCTATTAGCTAATTATTAACCAAAAAACCATACAACTCTATTTATTAAACATTCATATAAAAGTGAAACAAGCTAATGGGAAAAAAGCCACAATTAAATACTTGTGATCTTGAAAGAAAACCAAACTATCTACGTTTAGCATCCAGAACTTATAAATACACTATCATTTCTTGTCTTCACAAAGAAATTTTGCAAAATGCTTAGCCTATATAAAATCCCACATCATCATTATGTTAAGGAAGAAAGGTAGAACTCTACACGATTCAAGTCTTGCATATTTAAAGTCTATATGAGACTAGCACAAACTATAAATTAACACAAGTCCTTCATTTACTAACTATTCGCATGTCTTGCATATTTAAGTCTATATGAGACTAGCACAAACTATCGATCCATAATTGGTTAAATGGAAGAAAGCTAGAACTCTACACGTACGATCGGGTCAAAAATTACTTCTTATTCTTACCAGCGGAAAACCTACATTTTTGTCTTGACATTTTTATTATTATTATTTTTTATTTTATTTTTTTATTTTTTTATTTATTTATTTTTTAATTTTTTTTTGAACACTAAAAATTTAAAATTTTTGCTATTTTTGTGGGAAAACGGGTACGTGAGAACAAAACAATAAGCAAGTAACATCAAATCGATAGATTCCCTTCCCCAAACTAAAACGAAACATTGTCCTCAATGTTTAAAGTCAGGTCTCTACGAAAATCTAAGCCGTTTATGAAGTATGCAAAGATAAACGTTAATCGATTATGATGAAAGGATATGGATCTCCCCAAACTAATTTCACACAAAGGATGAGAAGCTCGAGTAGAACGGGAAACAACACCGGACACGAGAGTCTTCAAAGAATTTGTTGGGAGAATCCTGCAAAAATCACAACAAACAAGCAACAAACATCGAGTAATCGGAAAGAGAACAAGCCTCTCTCAACACAACACATTAGATAAGAAAATAGAAAGAAAATAGAGATGATAAGCATGGGGTGAACTCCCACGAAGCGGCTTGTTTTTGGTCACCGAGTCGCAAGCTCGACTCGATCCCTGAATTTAGTTGTTCTTAGGGAAAGTCTGGAGGTCCGAAATAACCAATGGTGGTGTATCCCCTCCATAGTAGTGCTTAAGACGGTGGCAGTTGACTTTGAAACTAAAACCATCGGCATGAGACAACTTGGCAGTGCCATAAGGATAAACTTCGATGATTGTGAAAGGTCCGGACCATCGGGATTTGAGCTTTCCGGAGAAAATCTTTAATCAGGAGTTGAAAAGCAAGACTTGATCACCAACATTGAAGATTCGGTTCTTTATCTTGGAATCGTGTAACTTCTTTGTCTTCTCCTTGTAGATTAATGAATTCTCGTAGGCTTGATCACGAAGTTTGTTAAGTTCATTAAGTTGAAACTTTCGATGATCGCCCGCGGTCTTTAAATCGAAGTTGGCATGCTTGAGAGCCCAATATGCCTTGTGTTCTAGTTTGACTGGTAAGCTCCAAGTTCCAAATCATGAGTCGTATAGTTCTTCTCATGAATTTTCAACTGGCGTGATGCATAAGAAATCACCTTTTCTCTTTTGGTATCAACACATCCCCCAAACCCTTTTGAAGCAAAGCAGTATGCAATGAAAATATTCGCTATCCTTCAGGTAAGTGCAAGGATTGGTGCATGCACAACTTTTTCTTCAATACTGTTGAAAAAGATGCTTCTTGTTTATTCTCCCCACTCAATCTTGACCTTCTTTTGGTAAGCTTTTAGTCATTGGTTTGGCGATCTTTGAAAACCCTTCAATGGATTCTTTGATAGTACCCAGAGACCTAAAAATTGACGAATCTCTGTTGGTGACTTAGGAGATGTCCAATCTTTAATGGATTCAATCTTGGCTGGATCCACATGAATTCCTTCACTATCGATCACGTGACCGAGGAACTGTACTTTGGGAATCTAAAATTCACATTTGGAAAATTTGGCATACAACTCCTCTTTCTTAAGCAACTCTAAGATTAGCTTAAGGTTTCTTGTGTTCTTGCTTGTTTTCGAATATACAGAATATCGTCAATAAAGACAAATCACGATTTACCATATATGGGTTTGCATATCCCGATTTCATAAGGTCTCATGAATACGGCAGGTTGCCGTTTGTCAAACCAAATGCATAACTTGAATTCATAATGGCGTTAAATAACGAGTTCTTGAAGGCCGTCTTCGAAATTGTTCTTCTGATCCAACCTCAAATTGGTGATAACCTGACCTTAGGTCGATCTTCGAGTAGACACTCGCCTTGTAGATGGATCAATTATTTCATCAATTCTAGGAGATGGATAACGGTTCTTCACTGTCAGTTTGTTTAATTCTCGATAGTCAATGTACATCCGGAATGATCCATCCTTCTTTTTAACAAACAAGACCAGAGCTCCCCAAGGTGAGGAACTGGGTCTTATAAATCCTTTGTCAGATAGATCTTTCAGTTGCTCTGATAACTCTTTCATTTCGGAAGGCGCCAATCGATAAGGTGCCCGTGCTACAGGTTCATCACCAGGTACCAAATCAATTTGAAACTCCACTTGTCGAGTCGGAGGAAGACCCGGCAAGTCCTCAGGAAATACTTCAGGAAAGTTTTGAACTATTGGTACGTCCTTAAGTCGCCTCTTCTCGGACTTGTCTTCAACCTCTTTTGCAGTGACATGTGCCAAAAAGATAGGAAATCCTTTTTCCATGTACTTCTGCGTTTTAGTGCACGAAATGATGTTTAATCGTGTCACATTTCCCTGGTTACTTCCATCACCGTGTATGATTAAGGTTTTATTTCTCCAGGGGATGCGAACAATCTTCTCGGCACACACAATGACTGCTTGGAACTTCTCCAACCAATCCATACTGATTATAGCATCAAAACTACCAAGTTCTACAGGCATTAAGTTTACGTTGAATTGGTGGTTTAGGAAGTTTAATGTGCAACCCTTAAGTATAGTGTTTAACCCAATTATCCTCCCGTCAGCTAGTTCGACATCATAATAGTGATCTAGGGTAGATGGTGTGATGTCAATTTGGGAGCTAAATGCAGTAGATACAAAACTTCGATCGGCACCCGTATCAAATAAGATATAAGCATAGCGGTTGTTTAGAAGGAACGTACCCGCAATGACGTTGTCTGGGTTTGCCCCCGCATTTCCAACCACATACACCTTCGCTGGAGCCCTGTCATTCCCAGCTTGATTACCACGGTCATTGTTTCTCAGTTTTGGGTAGTTTCTTCTAAAATGTCCTTGAGCTCTGCACTCATAGCAACCGTTGCCCTTCTGATTATTGTTGTTGTTGTTGCGGTTGTTGTTGTTGTTGTTGTTATTGTTGTTGTTGGCATTTGCAGGCCGGCTTCTACAGTCTCTGGTCAGATGGCCAACCCTCTTGCAGTTATTGCACCTAGGTGATGCAAGGACCTTCATGATTGTAATTAAAACTTGGAAAACATAGAGTTTTAGACCCGGCGTTTGATTTCCTGTCACTATTTGACTGCAGTTGTTTAGGACTAGGCTGTGTTCTGCCTCTTATTCTGCTGTTGTTGGTTTTGATTGTTCTTGGAAAGATCATCATACTTTCTTTTCCTTTCTGCCTGCGTTCGGCATAGCATGGTCCTTTTTCATCCATCTGCTATCTCAGTTGTAAACTCGATAGTATTTGCATAGTTTTGGCTTTGATGCCTTTACACTGCCATGTATCATATCGGGCAAGCCACCGATTATACTTTGCAATCTTGTCGTATCTCTTTGGGAACATCCTCGGAAACATCAAAGATAGTTGCTTGAATTCGTCGTATAGTCCACAAACATCGGTACCCTTGACCTTAAGATTCCACAATCTCTAGTCTCATTCTTCTTGATTTTACCCTCGGGCAGTTAGTACTTATCAGTCATCATCTTTTCTTCAGCGTTCGCCCATGGCATGGATGTGTGCTTCGGGGGTAGTGGGTTTTAACATGCGGAATCTCCACCCATGTAAGAGCATCGTCTTTTGATAGAGTGCAAGTCGCAAATTTGACTTGGCAAGATGCTGTGCAATTGCTAATGCTAAACACAGACTCCATTTTCTCAAACCATCGAGTGAGTCCGACAACTCCCTCAGTGCCTTTGAAGTCCAAAGGTTTGCATTTCAAGAATTCAGAGTAAGAGCATTCGCGAGCAGTTTGTGCTGGCCTTGGTCCTGAACCATTGCTATTGTAGCCATTCCTAACCCTGCTTGCTTCTGCTTCAGCCATTGCAGCAGCAACTCCTTGGTCAATTAAGGCCTGAAGTTGTGCCTCAGTAACAGTTGTGGTGGGTGTTGCATTTGGGGTTGGTGTGACTGGAGTTGACCTTGTGGTTCTCTTTGGTGCCATTTTCTTCAATCACAAGAAAATACAATACCCGTTAGATTTTAATACAATCATAACGTGACATAACATATGCATCATAAATAAAATAAGATCACATAACCAGTTGAACATTCAAACCAACACAGATCAAATAACATAATACATCCATTCCATATATAATATGGAAATATACATGATCTGTTTGGTACATAATGATTCCCTATCGCTAGGTTACAAAATGAAAATCAACATAGAGCCCTACTAGCCGGGAGTTACCCGTAATACTTAGTAGGCTATACAGGATAGCTAATCAGATATAAAGATATACACAGGATAGCTAGCCTAAAATAAAAAATCTATACGCTGTTAGTGGGTATATACCCTATAAAACATAGCAGAATGTCATAGTGCTACAATCATAACCAAAATCTAGGAAATGCTCCAGTGTCCTCCAACGTGTCAACGCGTGCTCCAGCCTAAGGCTGGTGTACGCTTTGATATGATATGCTGAAACATTAGTCTCTGCAGCCTGACGCTGCCATTATGGCGACGCTACCTTAGTCTTAATACTGTAATCATGCCTCTAATACCCTGCAGAGTAAGACTTAAGACCTAGCCAAGTCCTGACGGAGTCTGAATAATCTTCTTGGCTCGTCAAGCAAGTTATCTACTCATAAATTCCTCAATCTCAGCTCTCACAGATGCACGATCTTCTGGGCATCGTGATGTGTGGAGTGAAACTCCGAACTCCTCTCTCTGTGAAATCTACCTGAAACTGGACCCTCTGTTGACCATCTCTAAGGAGGTCACATCCTCCTCTTATATCTCGATACCTGGTTCTCCATAATGTTACAAGAATTGTAATCCGACTCTATGGGACATTGTGGGTCTGGCTGTCTTGCATGAGCAGCAGCAAAATCTCTCTAACCTCTCTCTCAAGGTTCTAGGAGTAGTAAGTAGTAGTCTCTTCCTAGGCGGCGTTTTAGCCTCGGGAATATCAGCTCTGCGCTTAGTAGATGGTGCAGGTAGTGGTTATAGGTTAAACAAATGTGGGGTCCTGATGGGTGTTTGTAAAGATGGGGGATGATGCTATATCTCTCATCTCAGCCGCGAAGTGCTCTGAGACTTAGGGTTGAATACGTGGAGATAAAAAGGATGGTGGTAGTAGAGGTGTAGGTGCCTCATCCTCAGCTGGCACTAAGTCCTCAGGATGCTCAGGCTCCGGAATGTACACTGGTACATGATCCTCCAGCTCTATGGGATCAGGTATATACTCTGGAGAACGTGGTGCCTGCTCCAACAACTGTCGGGCAGCCTCCTCGTAAGGATCCTCAGATGGAATACTCCAAGATCGTGCCTCAGAGTGAACAGAAGTATAGGTAACGGCAGAATCAGCTGACATGACTACTGTGACCAGCAGAAATAACTTATATGAGTATATTATATAAGGCTCTTATTGTAATATACGTAATATATTATACCAGTATATCAAATTATGAATGATTAGTCCAAACTAATAATGCAACAACTAGTGTAAAGGTAAAAAACGACGTAGCACCCCAAAGGACCCTTCCGCTGTTATGTGAAAAATGGGGGTGTTACAGATTGGTATCAAGAGCTTAAGTTATAGAGAACAAAAGATTTTCAAAAAAAATGAACGAAAGGATTTTTGAAATCTTTTAACTATAACTGTGCAAGCGAAATCTCCGAATTACCGATGGGACAAGAATGAGAAGGATTTATTTATCGATATATATATGGAAAAATATATATATGTTATAATATGAAATTTTCATTTATTTGAATATAAATGTTAATTATGTAATTATTTAATACTAATACGAGATATTTATACGACGCAGATTGTCATGGAGAACCCTAATCATCTTAACGAGCCTAATGAAGCTATTCCCGAAGTGAACCCAGTTGTTCTCGAGCCGAACCAAGTTGTGGATATCCATGATCCCAACGAAATGGTTGACATTCCCGACGATATTGATTTGGTTGATTATGACGAAGAAGATCCTAAAGAAGATCCTGAAGAGGAACCCGAGGAAGATGTTGATATTGAGCTCGAGGATGATGTTGAGTTTATATTTCCTTATGAGGTGGAGGGTGACAAAACCCTGCCACTTGGAGATGTGTCATCTGATTATGTGTTGTTCGATTCTGAGTCAGAGGACGAGGAGGTCGATGTTGTACCCGAGGCTACGGCTGGGACTATTACCCAAAAGCCTTATGCTATTCGTGACTTTTTTAGGGGCTTATTTGAGGTAGGAGAGTCGTCTTCTGCTCGTGACTCATCTCATGTTAATGGATTAGCACCGTGGGCCTTAAGGCATGATTTGGAGGCATCATGTGCACAAGCTAGAGTCATGGAGGCTGAGTTGGGTACGTGCCAAATTGAGATTGCTCTTCTCAAATCCAAGGATAAAATTGGGGAAAAAGAAAAGGAGTTACTTAATCATGATTTGGAAAATGTCGAGCGTGCTTTGGGTAACGTTCTCAAGAGGATGTCGATATTGGAGAGTGAGGAGAATGCCACATTGAAGAAAAGATTGGCTGAGACTAAGACTAAGGTGGTGATGGAGCCGGTGGTGCTGGAGCCGATAGTGCTGGAGCCGATGGTACTGGAACCGGTGGTGCTGGAGCCGGTGGTGCTGAAGCCGGTGGTGCTGGAGCCGGTGGTGCTGGAGCCGATGGTGCTGGAGCCGGTGGTGCTGAAGTTGGTGGTGTCGGACCAGCAGCGCCCAAAATTACTAGGTGTACTTACATAACATTCATGAAGTGTGACCCATAACCTTTTAAAGGCACTGAAGGTGCCGTGGGATTATGTCAGTGGTTTGAGAAACTAGAATATGTGTTTCGAATCAATGATTGCAAAGAAAGGGATAAGGTGAAATTTGCAACTGCTACTCTCCAAGGTCGTGCATTGACTTGGTGGAATGGAAGGATTGCTTCCATGGGTATTGATGCTGCTAATGGTACTCCATGGACTGAGGTGAGAAAGTGGATGACCGAGGAATTTTATCCTCGAAGTGTGTTGTAAAGGCTGGAGCAAGAATTGTACAACTTGAAATTAAAAGGGATGATATTGATGGGTATACAAACCGATTCCATGAATTGGCCTTGTTGTGTCCTAGAATGGTGGAGCCTGAGCAGGTGAAAGTAGAGCAGTATATTCATGGGTTGTCAAAGAATATACGTGGTGATGTGACATCATCGAGGCCTGCTGGTATTGATGAGGCTGTCCGTATGGCTTATCAGCTCATGGGACAAATAATACAAGGCAAGACTGATAAGGCTTCTGAGGGTGAAAAGAGGAAAGGTGAAGGAGATCGTGGTGGTCGTGGTGACAATCGACGCGATTACAATCGTCGGCAAAACCAAAGAAGGGCTAATGCTGGAGCTATGACCAATGCTGCACCAAATGACAACGAAGTTTGTCCAAAGTGAAAGAATAAGAAGCATGCTGGAGATTGTTGGAAATGTGGTAAGTGTGGTAAGTTGGGGCACAAGACTGCTGCTTGTTGGAGCCTCGACAGAAAAGAGGTGACTTGTTTTAATTGCAATGAAAAGGGTCATCGAAATAGAGATTGCCCTAAGTTGAAAAAGAATGGACAAGGTGGAAATAACCATGGAGCTGTTTACAAATTGGGAGCTGTGGATGCTCAGCAAGATCCGAAAGTCGTTACTGGTACATTCTTACTCAATAATCGATATGCTACTGCTTTATTTGATCCGGGTGCCGATAAAAGTTTTGTGTCTACAAATTTTAGTACCATTATTGATATTAAACCAGATGAGTTAGATACTTGCTATGAAGTCGAATTGGCCGACGGAAAAGTAGTAAGTACCAATAATGTATTAATAGGATGTACACTTAACCTTTTAAACTGCTCTTTTGCAATCGATTTAATGGTAATAGAACTAGGAAGTTTTGATATCGTTATTGGGATGGATTGGTTATCACGATATGATACCGCTATTCTGTATGGAGAGAAAAAGGTTAGGATTCCCCTGGAAGGTAAGACGCTGGTTATCGAAGGCAATAGAAATAATTCCCGATTGAAGATCGTTTCTTGCATTAAGGCTCGGAAGTATATCGAGAATGGTTGTGAGCTATTCTTAGCTCAAGTAACCAAGCAAGAATCAAAGGAGAATCGACTATAAGATGTTCCCGTTATCCAAGATTTTCCTGAGGTATTTCCTGAAGAATTACCTAGACTTCCGACACCTAGGCAAGTTCAATTCTGTATCGATCTTATTCCCGGTGCTGCACCTGTGGTGCGTGCGCCATATCGTTTAGCACCATCCGAAATGAAGGAGTTATCCAAGCAACTACAAGAGTTATCGGAGAAAGGTTTTATTCGACCGAGCTCATCGCCGTGGGGAGCTCCAGTCTTGTTCATGAAGAAGAAGGGTGGATCGTTCCGAATGTGCATTGATTACCGAGAACTGAATAAGTTGACGATCAAGAATCGATATCCATTACCGAGGATTGATGACTTATTTGATCAGCTGCAAGGTTCTAGCGTTTATTCGAGATTTGTTTTACAGTATGGTTATCATCAACTTGTATTCGGGAGGAAGAACATTCCAATTTCTGCATTTCAGAAACCAGTTCGGACATTATGAGTTTCAAGTAATGCCTTTTGGACTAACTAATGCACCTGCAGTATTCATGGATTTGATGAATCGCGTGTGCAAGCCGTATCTTGATAAGTTCGTGATTGTATTCATTGATGACATTCTGATTTATTCCAAAAATAAAGAAGAACATGGTGAACATTTGAAGACTATCTTGAATTTGCTAAGGAGCGAAAAGTTGTACGCTAAGTTTTCGAAATGTGATTTTTGGCTTGATTCCATGCAATTCCTTGGCCATGTAATTGATAGTAGTGGAGTTCATGTTGATCCTGCGAAGATCGAAGCCATTAAAAATTGGGCTGCACCGACTACACCAACGGAAGTGCGACAATTTTTGGGTTTGGCAGGTTATTATCGAAGGTTTATTAAGGAGTTTTCTCTAATATCCAAACCATTAACTAAACTCACTCAGAAAAATAAGCCGTATGTGTGGGGCGACGACGAAGAGGAGGCATTTCAAACATTGAAGCTGAAATTGTGTAGTGCGCCAATATTATCACTACCCGAAGGAAGCGAAGACTTTGTTGTGTATTGTGATGCGTCCCTTAAAGGATTTGGAGCTGTTTTGATGCAACGAGAAAAGGTGATTGCGTACGCCTCTAGGCAACTTAGAAAGAATGAAGAAAATTATACGACCCATGACTTGGAATTGGGAGCGGTGGTTTTTGCTCTTCGACTATGGAGACATTATTTGTACGGCACTAAGTGTACGGTATACACCGATCACAAAAGCCTACAATATATTTTGGATCAAAAAGAGCTAAATATGAGGCAGCGTAGATGGATTGAACTTCTGAGTGATTACGATTGTGTTATTCGTTATCACCCGGGAAAGGCGAATGTTGTCGCTGATGCGTTGAGCAGGAAGGATAAGGAACCGATTCGAGTGCGTGCTTTAGTGGTGACGGTACATAACAATTTACCCGAACAAATTCGAAATGCACAAGTTGAAGCGTGCAAGGAGGAAAATATTGGTGCCGAAGGATTTCGTGGCGAAGGGGAGCCATTTGAAGTTAGATCCGATGGTACGAAATGTCTGAAAGGACGAGTATGGTTACCATTATTTGGAGGATTGAGAGGTCTAATCATGTTGGAATCTCATAAATCAAAATATTCCATTCATCCTGGGTCGGATAAAATGTACCATGATTTGAGGAAGTTATACTGGTGGCCGAATATGAAAGCTGACATTGCGACATATGTCAGTAAGTGCTTGACATGTGCTAAAGTCAAGGCTGAACACCAAAAGCCGTCAGGATTACTTCAGCAGCCGGAAATTCCTGTTTGGAAATGGGAGAGAATTACAATGGATTTCATTTTAAAGCTTCCAAGAACACCATCTGGATATGATTCAATTTGGGTCATTGTTGACCGATTGACTAAATTTGGTCACTTTATTCCGATGAATGAGAAGTATAAAATGGAGAAGATTACTTGATTGTATTTGAAGGAGATTGTTTATAGGCACGGGGTGCCCGTGTCGATTATTTCAGACCGATACCCTCGTTTCGTATCAAGGTTTTAGAGATCTCTTCAAAAGTCATTGGGGATGAATTTAGATATGAGCACTGCTTACCATCCTGAAACTGATGGTCAGAGTGAAAGAACGATACAGACATTGGAAGACATGTTGCGTGCTTGCGTGATTGACTTTGGTAGTGGCTGGGATAAGCACTTACCTTTGGCTGAATTCTCATACAATAATAGTTATCACGCTAGTATTAAAGCCGCACTCTTTGAAGCTCTATACGGAAGAAAATGTAGATCGCCTGTATGTTGGAGTGAGGTTGGAGATTCCCAACTCATGGGACCAGAAATGATTCGCGAAATGACAGAGATGATTATGCAAATCAAGAATCGATTATTGGCTGCTCGTAGTAGACAGAAAATTTATGCGGATGTGAGACGTAAACCTTTGGAGTTCGAAGTGGGTGACAAAGTTATGCGGAAAGTATCATTGTAGAAAGGAGTTGTTCGATTTGGAAAACATGGGAAATTAAGTCCCCGTTATATTGGACCATTCAAGATTTTATCAAGAGTGGGTCTGGTGGCATATAAACTGGAATTACCCCGAGAGCTTCAAGGAATACATAATACATTCCATGTTTCAAACTTGAAGAAATGTTTATCGGATGGAGATCATATTATTCCTCTTGACGAAGAAAGGATCGACGAGAAATTGCATTTCATCGAAGAACCTATCGAAATCATCGATAAGGAAGTAAAGCAACTTAAGCAAAGTTGGATCCCTATAGTCAAAGTTTGATGGAATTCGAGTCGTGGACCGGAATATACTTAGGAAAGGGAGGATCAAATGTGGAAGAAATACCCTCACCTCTTTGATTTTAATAAGAAGCGGGCGACAAGATGAATTGATCTTCAGGGACGAAGATCCCTTTTTAGGGGGAAATGCTGTGACAATCCGTCAATTTTAAGTCATTATTTTATTCTCGAGTATTAATTATATTTTTCATTTTTATGTTGAGATATGAACTCACGACTAACCGAGAGAGTTAGGGCTTACATTTATAATTTACGCGACGTTTACAAAGAACCGGCGAATTCTACGTTAAGCATCGACGCTTATATTTTCAAAATGCCATAGAAATAATTTTATTACATTCATTTTTATTTTTCGTGTTACGCGCATTTTTCATATTTTTCGTAAAACCTTTACGTAGCGTACTTTTTTAAATATCGAACTTTGATAATACTCGTATTTACAATTTGTGGGACAAGTTTTTAAACTCATCCCACTAAAAACACAACCCATAGGGGCGGACAACACAAAGTGGGAGGTGTCCACTTTGTGATTCAACCTCACCACTTATGCCAACACTTGGCAATGACACTCTAAGCATATATAAGCCTATTTTGACCCAGCTAACACACACACCATCATTTTATAACTCAAAACCAGAAAATTACTCTCTCCCTCTCCATCTTGACGCCACCATAACACCCATTTTATAATTTTTAAAGATCAAGTAAAGAAGAGCACTAGTGAATATGACTACCTAGTGTAATCCTTATACTTTGGAAGTGATTAAGAAGGGTTTTTAAGAAAGGTTTTGTACACTTTGGGGCTGAAGTTACAAGGGTTTTTATAAAGTCATTTGGGTAAATAAAATTATGATCAAGAGTATTTGGGGTGAAGATTAAGTTTAGAGTTGAAGCCCTTATCAAGCCTTGTTCTTATTTTGATCATTTGATCATTGTCTACACTTTTCTTGTGGTAAAATTTAATGAGTCTTGTTTAAGTTTTATTTTTATTTCTAAATGTATATGTATATGTATGATGTATGATGATCAAGGAATAAAATTGTTAATGCATGCATAGATCTAGGTTAGATCTAACAAGAATGACCATTAAAACTAGTGAGAAAAGTATAAAATTTATACGCTGTAATGAACAGTAAATTCCATAATTCTCAGAAGTTTTGAGGTTAGATTTAATAGCATGAGGTCATAGATAATTCTCTTATGAACATTTGGCAATTTGGATCACCTCTAGACGATAAATAATGAATGAGTTATGATCAAAACACTAAAACAAGTCAAATCTGGACCTTGCTGTACAGATTGTGTAAAAAGTCATATTTACGAATTGAACCATTTAGAAAGTGAAGACTATGGGTTGTAGCTAAAGTCATATAGATTCTAAATCAGTTGGATGGTCAACCAACTCTTTACAGTTTGTAAATGGCGTTAAAAATGGTAAAAGTGAAATTTCAGTCCGAAATTGTAACATGACCTTTATGTATAAAAGTAACCATAAGTATATTTATGACTAAAAGATGAACTAAAAGGGGTTTACATCTGTAAAGTGGACTTAAATATGAAGCCAAACATATAAATATATAAATTATACTATTTATGGTTTATAAATTACAACTATTTTCGTAACACAAAAGTATATAAATTGTCCTAAAAACCCGAACTCTATATTATGTAAAATGGTATTATGACTAAAACCCGAGGTGGTAGGACCCACTTCTTGGGAGTTTTAAAAAGCTAATAAACTGATAATAAAAGTATCTCGACCTCGAGAACCCGAAAACTTATAATAAAAGTTGTATACTAGCTAAAATGGACCCGTAAGGCTTATTGGACCACTAGGCCCAATGAAACAAAATGGACTATATGGACTTAGCATTAGGCCCAACCCACTTGGACACTATAAATTAGGCTAAGACCTGGTCTTAAAATGATAATATCCATAAAAGAGCTTAATGGACTTGGTTAATGGGCTTAATGGGCTTTTGGGCTAATATGGACAATACTAGTTGAAATGGCTAAAAGTGGCAAATTAAAAATATGTAAAAGCTTAAGTATAAAATACTTACATCATATAAACTTGATCATCATGTTAAATACATGTATACATATATATTTAATTTATTTATGAAATTTCATTAATTATTACCGACTAGAAACCTAAGACCCGTTACTAATTGTATAGGTCTTGGTTGATCGACTCGCCTACTCCCGAAGTTCTTATTCATATCGCTATTCTCTTCCGACATCACTAGTGAGTTCATAGCCTCGCATTTTAATACTTTAATTGTTTTATAAACCCGCGAGGGGGATAACATGCTTGTTTTTAAAAATAGAACACAAGGGACCCGAATGTATGCTAGTAGCCTTGATTATTATAAGTTAGCTTAACTCGCTAGATATAAGACCCGCGGAAATCATGAATTGTTAACTACCGGGTAATGGTAGACGCTTATACATGAAATAGTATTGTTTGGAGGTTGCCACCTCCAATCCGTGACGATTGGCTATCGTTTCGTGTCGGGAAAATGACACTACGGATGCGTTGTATAGAGAGTAATATGCACTCATGGCGAGGGTGTATAGTGGGCATCTTATTATATGGTAACGTTCAATGTCATGAGGCTTATAATAATCCCCCTATAACGTTGTCTGACCCACATCATTATGTCTTTATGATTTTGAGAAATGATACTTGTGTTCAGAATTTATTATATATATAAACTCTATGGATTCACTCAACATTATTGTTGACTTTTTAGCATGTTTTATCTCAGGTCCTTGAAGGTAATTCGGTGATGAAGATTTCGGAGAAGCTAATGAAATAAATATTTTGAAGGCCCATTTAAAGAAAATCATTCGAATAAAATATTTGAAAATGATGTATTGATTATGAAAACATTTAGGACCTATGTTGTCAAACTTTTATTTCTAATGGTTATATTTAAAAACGTCTCTTTTCGAGTCATTTTCTATGCTTGAGTTATTGTATTAAGACGTAGCACCCCAAATGACCCTTCCGCTAAGATATATAAAAATGGGGGTGTTACATTTTCACACCAAAATATTTATTTCGTTACACCTTAGCTTACCCTGTAGATTAAGCTTATTTAATCAAAGTTGCTAGTTGCTTTTGTGTAAAGTTTTGTAGTTCCTGTGTCAAAGTGAAATTTTCTATCTCTGGTTAGGTTGGGAAATTACACATTGCAAGAATGTATGTAGCTCGTGTATTTTGCTACTTTAGCAATTATGTATTATGTCCGAAGATGAAGTGTTTAAAAGAAAAATTATCCGGATGAATTATGATGGTGAAGATGGTGAAATTACACCGAGATTTGTATTGTTATGTTACAAAAAAAAGAAAATCATAGCAAAAAAGAATGAAGGAATGAAGATAGTCGGTTCATTGAACTTAAACCACTTGGAGGATCGATTATTTGGTGATATGTGGTAAAAATCAACAATATATAGTTTTGTATAAAAGTGGTCGATATCACCACTTGTCTTGTAAAAGTATGTATAAGTAGGGATGATTGAGAAGTTGACCGTTATAGGAACGCCAACTTAGGTTGTCTTTGTCATTATATGATTGAGACGTTGTGTATATATTTCAGAGTCTTTATCATAGAACGGTCAAGAAAGTTACTAGCAACTATATACCTTATTTGTTCAGGCTCAATCTATTTGTTTTGTGAATTTTATTTAACAACAATTTATTTCCCTTTCCTAACAATTAACCATGGGTTTTACTCAAACGAGGATGTGATCGAGTCATGCATGTCTATTTCGTCGTTATGGCCATGTATGCGTGATTCAGCTGCCTTGTTGGTTTATTACTTTTGATGAAAGTTAGAAGATCCATATTTCTATTCCGTCATTACGGCCATGTATGTGTGATTCAGCTGCCTTGTTGGTGTGGTACTTTTGGTGAAAGATTGTTAGAATGATCAACCTTTATAAGCCTTTAAAATAAACCCAATTTACCTTCTTGAACTTGTTACTCCTTAGCTCTAGTGGTGAAGATGTGTATCCTTGCCAAGCATATGATAGAAAACTAATCACGACCGAGCAATTAAGCGTACCTATTAAATGTTACCACCTAGATTAGTTGAATGATCTGAGTGTTTTCATTTCCTATATTTTGTGAGGTGCTTGGTTTTGTACAGGTGATTAAATGAAAGAATGCTTAAAGGAAAAATCCTTAACTTTGGTTGGGATACATTTTTAATAAATTACTAAAGTCTACTTGAGGACAAGTATGATTCAAGTGGGGAGATATTTGATGACATCAAATAACGTTACTTTTATAGCATCATTTATCCCAAGTAAATTACCCACTTTTATATAATTATTGCAAGAATTGTTACTTAATTTCTTAAAGTTGTTAATTGCAGTAATTATGGAGTACATTGTGAAGACAAGCTAAAAGGCGCACATTTTGGAGCTTAAATGATTATATTTGAAGATTGCTTATTTCTGAATACATACGTCGTATCCAGAAAAGAAGATACGGTGTATCTGCGCTTGAACTTCACAAGAAAACGCGTATGTTCAAGATCCAATACGGCGTATCCCGCTGATTACATACGACATATCCAGCTGGTCAAACAATCAAAGATCTTGCAATAAATGTGATTGAAGATAGTTATTACTGATTGATTGTTAACGTAGCGTACACTCTAAGTAATTCACCCTAATACGCCGTATTGACCTCACTCAATACGACGTACCAACTCATTTCCATAGCCTATAAATAGAATACTCAAAAACGAGTTTTCAGTGTGCAAAATCATATTCTCTATACCATAAACTTAAAAGTTGATTTTCTAAAGAGACGAAGAGCAGCCAAGGTCAAGCATCGACACTAATTCCATAGAAGACACCGTTTAATCCCTATACTCTTGTAAGCATTTGATTTTTGGTATCGTTTGTTAACTCGGTTAGTTTACCTTGGTTGTTTGATTATACTTGTATTATTACAATGGTTATGGGGTAACACCCTCGGGTATTAGCCATCTTAATGAAAATTCAATGTTTGGTTTATTTAATCTCGATTGCTTAATTTATCGTTGATTGTTTAATTAGTTTATCATTTCATACTTGTTTGTGTGCTTGAATATGAGAACCATCATTCAACTGGGTCTAGTGAGACTGACCAAGTGATCTAGATACTAGGATGGCTCTCCATATCGCATTTTATATATCTGGACCAATAGGATCACAAATAATGTTATATCTTTGCCTTTAGATTAGTGAGCTTAGTTGGCCTGACAGGTGACCCTTTGGACTAACGAGTACATTCTTAATCAATTGGTAAAGACTTGGACAGTGGACTACCAGTATATAAAATGCCGTCAAGCAGTAAGTGGGTAAAGTCTTGATGGGTTAGGGTTTAACAAGATCACCATTTCTTTAATCCCTAAGATAGTTATAATTTAACTAAAAGGATGCTTTATACGGATGCGTTAATTGTGACAGGATTCAACGTGTCTAGGTCTTAGGAAGAAGTACCGCCTAAGTCTTAAGAATGATATGCCTTCTCAAGATAAGCACTCATTGCACTAAACAAACAAACCAACGTTTAATCGGATTTAATATGGCTAATACAGTTTTCTATCATTTGGCTTGACCACTCTTTTATCTTCTGATTATCTTCTTGCGTGATTATTGTGTATTGAATTGATTTTAGTCACCACAAAACCTGTGCAGTCTCTCAGGCTGAAACCCCCCCTTATCATTAGAACTAGGTTTAGCATAGGTTTAACATTAAATATAAATAACATAGAATTAACGAGACTAATTAATTAGATTAAAATACTGATAGAATATAAGGTTAACTTTCTCGCTCTTGGTGTTTGACACCCTACTTACCAACGAAGCTACATCTTGACCGGGTACACTGCCCGTTAAAGTGTTGTTTTAGGTTAAGTCGGCAAAATATAAATTTAAAACTTGAACTTTCATAATCTACAACCTCATAATGACACATCAGCCACCCCTCTGTTGAAAAAGGCAAAACACTAACCCTTTTTTCAATCGATCACCCTTAATTCAACCCTAACAACTCACTTATCATATCCCTAATTCCTTAAACCGTTTACTGATCCTAATACATCTCTGTTCTCGTCTAGTTTGTAATTAATCCTAGGGTTAACTACTATTAGTCGAATCAAAGGCTGTTATTAGGGTTTCGCATTCTTTTTAGGGTTTATCGGATTCTTTTCAATCACTGTTAGGGTTCCATATACTAATTGATTTGATTGTTGTTGTGCTTATATTGAAACCTTAGCCTGTCATTGCTAGGGTTTATATTTTCAATTGATCTTTTGAGGTGTGGTTATTAACGATCTGCTGCTTGATACTATCTCTAATTCTTCTATGTTAGGGTATTATTTATTTTGTCGTTATAAATTATTGTTGGTTGATGTGTTGAACCGATCATAATAGACCCACTTAAGGTTTGTTGTTGCGTTTTGTTTTCATTGCAGATATTTTTCCTTGCTGCTGGTAGGTTATGTGCATGTTCTTCTAGTTTATTGTACTACTGGTTACGTGAGTGTGATACATTAGGAATGGAGCGAGGGTTTTAAGTCAGAAGGGGAGTAGAGTTGGGAGGGGTGTGAAAGAGATGCAAGTTTCGATGGCAGATAAGTCAGTCAAGGTTAGTAAGCATGTTAATGTGGCGTTGGGTAGTAATTCTGCTACTCGAACTCCTAATATGGTGAATGCAAGTTTGGAATCGTTTCCAACCGTATCTGAGGCACATGGAATTCACTATCCTGTTAGTGCAAATTAGGAGAACATAAATGATGATGGTATTGCGGTGGGACCTACTCTGGCCGGTAATAATCATGGTACGTCTTTGTATGCTAATGATACTGGTGAACCGAGTAGGAAGGCTTTGAATTTTCATACTTTATTTACACCAGCGGGAAACGAGGTTGATGTGCTTGTTTCGGTGGAGTCTATTAGAGTTATTAGTGAACGGTTTGCTAATACGGCATATGGTTTCTTTTTGGGAAAGCGGGTAGCTTATCTCGTTGTTGCTAACTATGTTATAACACTTGGGGTAAATATGGACTGGTTAAATCAATGCTTAGCTCGTCTATCGGGATATTCTATTTCCAGTTTAGATTTATGGATGGTTTGGATGCAATGCTTGAAAATGGTTCATGGTTTATTCACAATAATCCGCTTATTTTAAAAAAGTGGAATCCGGATGTGAACTTATTGAAAGAAGATGTGGGTAATGTTCTGGTTTGGGTTAAACTTCATGGTTTCCTTGTGACTGCATTTAGTGAGGATGGTTTAAGTGTCATTTCTACTAAGCTTGGTACTCATTTGATGCTTGACTCTTATATATCTGGCATGTGCATCCAATCATGGGGTAGTTCAAGATATGCTGGAGCATTGATTGAGGTTCGGGTTGATGTAGAGTTGAAAGATAATATTATGGTAGCATTGCCTAAACTTGTTGAGGAGGGGTTCTATACGTGTATTGTTCTTGTTGAGTATGAGTGAAAACCTCCTAGGTTTGTGTGTTGTAAAGTTTTTGGTCATGTTCATGTTGAGTGTCCCAAGAATACAGACTCAGATGTGGTGAAGAACATAAAGAAGCCTGGCCAAGTACCTAGAGGTGTTCCGGTTGGTCCTAAGGTGGGATTTAAACTGGTCAAAGAAGTGTTTAGACAGGTTCTATAAAGAATTGTTAGCCTTAAAATATTGAGTCAAACAATGGAAGTTCGTTCATTAATCATATTAGGTCTCGGTCATTAATTAATATACGTTGTAATAGGCTAGACGGGTAAAAGGGCTCTTAAATGTAAGCTAACCGGTCACGTGTATCGGGCGAAAGCCCAAGTAATCCTGAGCCCGGCTCGTAGAATTACTAAAGGCATGAAAGCCTTTTAGTCTTGATACATATACACCTCCTCAAGAAAAGTGAGGGAAGTTGGTCATTTGTAACTTACACATTTGCAAGTAAACTTCCCATTCTCTCTACTTTCTCTCTTTTGTTTCTCTCTCTCTACAATTCTTCTCATCTCCTAGCTTAATTTCTTGTTCTTAATATGAAGTGAAGTGATTATTTGGATTCTGACATTTAGTATCAAGAGCCTCGGGTAGATTGTGTTTGTTTTGTGGTTTAATAAGCTCAAATTAAGATTTTCGTGGCTTATTTTCTTCATATAAGCTCACGGCACAAAAAAATTTTGGGCTTATTGGTTTGTTTTGCTTATTTACTTCTCACTTTACTTGTTCTAAACCTTCTTGTGTTTGATTTGTGCTTATAAGATCAAAACTTCGTGGCTTATTTTCATTTTCATGGCTTATTTTTTCTAATAAGCTCACGGTTTCTTGGCTTATTTGGTTCATCTTATTTGGTTCGTGTTCTTGCTACTTAAACTCTCAAAAGCTTCGTCCTTTA